>MDKI01247511.1:0-10366 GCA_005239505.1 Nicotiana paniculata | reverse complement strand
AAAGCACATAAAATGCGAGGTATATAATGCTTAAAATCACGAATTCTAGCCACACATCAACATCCTTTCTCTACCATACGCTAAGCCTTTAGGTATGAAATCACCCTACTAGGCACATAATGAATAGAACATCTCTGCTCGACTCTCGGACATCCCGGTATCGCTAAGGTCACGGCCTTAGCGTGACAATGTAGAACAACATGACACGGAGATAGCCAATTCATGCCCAATATCACATCAAAGTCAACCATGATAAGCAATAGTAGATCCACTCGGGTCTCCAGACCTCCCATAGATATAAAACATGACTGATACAAGCGGTCCACAACAATAGTATCGCCCACCGGAGTCGACACATGAACAGATGTGACTAGGGACTCACGGGGCATATTCAGAAAATGGGCAAAATATGATGAAACATAGGAATACGTGGAACTAGGATCAAATAAGGTCGAAGCATCTCAGTGAAAAACTGAAACAATACCTGTGATCATTGCATCGGAGGCTATAGCATCTGGTCTGGCTGGAAGTGCATAAAAATAGGCTTGACCTCCACCGGATCGACCTCCCCATCTAGGGCGGCCTCAAGTTGCCTAACCCCCATCCCTCGCAGCCTGGGCAGGTGGTGAAGTAACTGGAGATGATATCGAGGGCTGACCCCTCTGCTGAGAAGGACCCCCAAGAAGAAGAGGACACTGCCGCATCATATGCCCAAACTCCCCACACTCGTAACAACTCCCCGGTGCTGGAGACGGGGATTGAAGGGAACCCCTATCGACGGGATAACCTCTGGAAGAATCAAGCATAGATGAGTCTTGAACCGATGGTGCTCGAGATGAACTCTGGGCTGGAAGAGCACTGAATGATGGGTGCCCCTGATGTGAACTGTGAGGACCACGACCAGTGGATCCCCCACTATAACCTGTGTAGCCCGGCTGAGCCTGCCTGAAAGGACGGGCCCTGCCATGCTGGAACTGCCCCTGAAGGAACACCACCGAAACTACCAAACCCTCGAGGCCTCTTGGCCTCCCTCTCATCTCGCTCCTGGCGATGCACCGACTCAATCTCTCAGGTAATACAAACAAACTACTCAAAAGTAGCACTCGATACCCTCTCTCTGGTCATAAGAATACGAAGCTGATACGTGAGACCATCTAAAAATCTCCTGATCCTATCTCTCTCTGTAGGTACTAACCAAATAGCACGACGGGCAAGCTCATAAAACATCATCTCGTACTGTGACACCATCATATCTCCCTGTCGTAGCTGCTCAAACTGCCTGTGCAGCCCCTCTATGTGGGACCGTGGAACATACTTCTCTTAGAAGAAGTGGCAAACTACATCCAAGAAAGGGGCACTGCACCAACGGGCCTACGCCTCTCATAAGCCTCCCACCAAGTAAATGCAGCTCCTGATAACTGAACGGTAGTAAACAAGATCCCAATGGTCTCCAATATCCCTGATGTGCGAAGCATTCTCTAAAATTTATCTAAGAACCCCTGGGCATCGTCGCGCTCAGCACCACTGGATGTCGGAGGTCTAAGCCTCTCAAATCTCTCCAACCTGCACTGCTCATCATCAGCCATAGCTGGAACCACAAAATCGTGGGCTGGTGCAACCGGCTGAACTGAACTGCCTCCGAGGTCTGAAGCCCTTGAATAACCTACTCAGGTGTACGGGCAGCTGGATTTTGAGTGCCTCCCCCGTCCTGAGAAGTAGCGGCTGAAGTAGAAATAGCGACTGCCTTAGCAAGACTGGTGCATGTAGTCAGAATTTGGGCCAAGGTCTCCTGAAGACCCGGAATAACAATAGGCACAGCTGGCGCCTCAGCTGATCCCACTGGAGCATTTGTGGTTGGGACCGGATCTGGAACAATAGGCGGGTCTATGGGGACCGTCCCGGCAGCTACGCGGGCTGCCTCGCTACCTCTATCACGGCCTCGACTGTGGCATCGACCCCTCATGGGTCCCACTGCTCGCTGATCGCCATGTCCGGTAGCGCGTTTCCTCGCCATCGGTGAGTGAATGAAACAATAGAAGTTTAGTTGCCAGAATTAATAGATTCGCATGACAAGAATTCAAGAAATGTGAGATTTTTCGTAAGGGTTCTGCAGCCTCTCGAAGATAAGTACAGATGTCTCCGTACCGATCCGCAAGACTCTACCGAACCTGCTCATGACCGGTGAGTCCTATGTAACCTAGGCTCTGATACCAACTTGTCACGACCCCAAATCCTACACTGGTCGTGATGGCGCCTATCATGGTACTAGGCCATCAAATTTACTAAACATAATACAAAGAACTTTCCATTTAAAACAACAACAAAATGTATCAAAAATCTTGCACGTTTAGTATTTCAAAATGTATGGATAATCAAAGAAAAAATCTTAACCAAAATCCCCAAACCCAGAGTCAACAGTCATGAGCGCTAAATAGAACATAGAATCTGACACGGCATTTCCTTAATACATCAAGTCTAGGAAAATGTAAATATGCGACAAAATGAGAGGTAGAAAGGTGGGGTTGCGAACGTTGTTCAGCTACCTCACAATCTCCGACCAGCTCCACTGAGAACAACCGAGTCTCACTTGATTCGGGCACATGAATCTGCACACAAGGTGCAGGGAGTAACGTGAGTACACCAACTAAATAAGTAACAAATATAAATAAGGACATGAGTTTAGTGACGAGCTTTAAAGTCATGTAAATATCATATAAGAAATATCAGTGGAAAAATAGTAAAACAAGTCAGGAAATCTACGTTCCGAAAGTTTCATAAACTCCATTTTTCCCCCTTCCAATCTCATGTAAAGCATTTATTCAACAGTTATCGTTTAGAGGCAGAAATACAAAGAAGAGTGAAAACAGAAATTTCATAGAAAATAAGCCCCTCGGGCACAGTGTCACTCAAAAATAAATCCTCTCGGGCCAGTCCCTCAGTCACTCGTGAGTCATCTCTCATAAATCAGCACGCATACTCAGCACTCACGCTCAATAGGAATCAAATAATAATTGTTGAGGCGTGCAGCCCGATCGATGTATATATATATATATATATATATATATATATATATATATATATATATATATATATATATATATATATATATATATATATATATATATATATATATAACACTGCTGCGTACAGCCTGATCTATAACTAGTCGACTTCGCTCACTGGGGTGTAAAGATTCCAGAGGGGCTCCTTCAGCCCAAGCGCTCTATGGTTGCGGCGTGCAGCCCGATCCAATATATATAACGCTGTGGGGTGTAGCCCGACCCAATTTATATTGTATATATGTATATAACGCATCAGCGTGCAACCCGCTCCATAACTATCCTAAAACATCCGCATCTCGGCCTCGCTGAGTCATCACCCTCACAAGCCACTCGGGCATCTCACCACAATCACACGGACTCAGCCCAAAACATTTCTCATTTGTTTAAAAACATGGTGATAAATAGAAATGAAAATGAACAAGTATACATCCTGACTGAGATCATATTTTTCTATCAAAAATAATGTGAGAAATAGTAGTAAAACACCCCTGAGGGTCCAAACAAGTCCGCAGTAGCCCCAAACATGGCATACAACCTAAATATAGAGTAAATCTCTAGAACATAGGGTATCACGTGATTTCAAATCAATTATGCGGCTTAATAGTCGCTATGGGACGGACCAAGTCACAATCCCTACCAGTGCACGCCCACACGCCCATCACCCAGCATGTGTGTCACCTCATTTATCAAATCAATATGAAATACCGAGGTTTCATATCCTCAGGTCAAGATTTACGTTCGTTACTTACCTCAAACTGGAAGAAAACTACTTTGCGATGTCTTTGATTCTCGACTCGGTCTCAACGCGCTCAGAATCTATTCAAAACAGATTCATATCATCAAAATACGCTAAAGGGACGAAGCCCACTCGAAAATATCCAATTTACATCATAAATCCCAAAATTGGCCAAACCCGACCTCCGGGCCCACGACTCGGATTCTGATAAAAATCAAAAACTAGAATCCTTGCGCTCCCACGAGTTCATGCATACAAAATACATCAAAATCGGACCCCACATAGCTCCTTAGTCTTCCAATTTCACCAATAAAACATGATTAAACAATGGGATAATTTCCATAAACACAAGATACAAAGTCCAAGTAGCTTACCTCACTGAATACACTTGATTCCCCCTTGAAATCCCTGCTCAAAGCTCCAAAATCTGTCAAAAATGGTGAAGAAAATGAGAAAACTTTGCTAAGGCAACCTTATATAGGTTCTGCCTAGCTGTATAGCACCTGTGACCAAAATCCCGCACCTGCAGCGCCGCACCTGCGGAAAATCCCTCGCAATTGCGGAATCTCACTTAAGGAAAAATTCTGCATCTACGGTATCACGAACCGAATTATCCTCCGAACGGTCTCGTGATGGAACCTAATATCTACAACTAGGTAAGACTAAAATTTTCCGGAAAAAGGAAAAACAATAATAGAAACATTAAAGAAGAAGAAATACTATAAAATTTTAGCCGCTCGGCATTTATAGCTTTTACTTTCCTAAAACCCGGAACATCAGAAAGTCACAAACTCTGAACTACTGTATCTCTATACAAAGGACTAAGGAAAATGTATGGAAGGGGGAAAACATGTGCAGGAAAGGGCGTGAGTACTCCACATTCGGCACTCCGTAAGTGCCAAGCCTAACCCAGTCAAGCAGTGACGAGGTAAGGTTGAGGCTCTACTGAGTTTTAAAACAAGTCAATTATAAATTTAAAACAGTATATATAGATAAGCAACGATAAACAGGATTAATGGAAACTGGAAGAATTAATAACAGAAAGAGAGCCCTCGGCTCAGCACAACATATATCTCAACAGTAAATATGTAATGCAGTACAAGGGGAAAACTCCCGGATCTCAGTCCGTAGTCCCAATTTAAATATGCTATGCAGTACAGGGGGAAAGCTCCCGGATCTCCGCCCCTAGTCCCAATTTAAATATGCATTACAGTACATAGGGAAAGCTCCCGGATCTCGGTCCGTAGTCCCAATTTAAATATGCAATGCAGTATAGGGGGAAAGCTCCCGGATCTCGATCCGTAGTCCCAATTTAAATATGCAATGCAGAAGTATGTCGGATGCGGCTTAATTAAACAGTTCAGGAAAAAACAACAAGCATGAATATAGTAAAACTACCTAAGCATGGTGTAACTAGTAGCAAATAAGAGGAAATCAAGTAAGGACAGGTAGGCATGCTTATTCTTAAGCTAACTACTCAGTTAAGACAGGAAACAGTAATATAGGAAGGAAAATGAGTGATTCCATGGAAGGAAAAATGGAATTTTAGCAACAGTAAACCGTGTACGCACTCGTCACCTCACGTACACGACGTCCACGTAACAAAATCAGTATAAAAATACCTAAGGGGAAGTCCCCAACACAGAGTTAGGCAAGCCACTTACATTGACTGCGCTAATCAACTCAATACCACGCCCTTGCCACGAGTATCCAACTCCGAGTGGCCCAAATCTAGTTAATTCGATTTCATAGTGTAAATATCATTTCAATGAAACATAATAACTAATAAGTTCGAAGCTAATACGCGAAAATTTAAAAATCACCCAAAATGTCCCCCCAGCCCACGTCTCGGAATCGAGTAAAAGTTATATTTCCCGAACACCCATTCGCTCATGAACTCACTCGAACAAGAATAAACAAAATCCGACATCTAATTCTCCCTAAATCCTCAGATTTCTACTTGGGGAAGTTTCATCCCAATTTCATGGTTTTTCATCCAATTTCATTGATTAGATTGAGGAAATTGATAGAGATTATTGATATACAAATGGATTAAGGTTAGAAAACGTTACCTATGATTCTTCTATTCAAATTCCACTAATAATCACCAAATCCCGTGCTCTCAATCGATTTTGGAGTTATGAATTTCAAACCCTCGGATTTTGGTATAACCAGCCTAGAGATTTCGCACCTGCGACATTGGGATCGCACCTGCGGAAACACAATCGCAGGTGCGGAAACTCATTAAAAGGCCTGGGCTCGCACCTGCGATGGCTGGGTCGCAGGTGCGGCTCCGCACCTGCGGGTGTAGCCAGCCTGAACTACGTCTGCACCTGCGTGCACCCCCTTCACACATGCGTGTCTGCACCTGCGGAAAAACCATCACAAGTGCGAGACACCAGAATCAGAAATGGTTCATCTGCTCTTAAAGTTCATAATTCACCCGTTGGGCATCAGAAAAAACCCCGAGGCCCTGGGACCTCAACCAAACTTAGCAACTGACCCTAATACCTTGTTCAAACTTGGTCGAGCCTTAAAAAACATGTCTCATAACATCAAAATCATCAATTATGCATAGATTCAAGCCTATGAACTTATGAAATTTATAGAATTCACATCTCATGTCGAAACACGTGAATACTCATTCGAATGACCTCAAATTTTGCACACAGGTCACAAATGGCATTACGGACCTGCTGTCGCTTTCAGAATTCCATTCCGAGTCCGATATTAAAATTTCACCCATCGGCCGAAATCGCCGAAATTCTATCATTCACCAATTCAAGCCTAAATCTACAACCGACCTCGAAAAAACATTCCGAACACGCTCCTAACCCTAAAATAACCCAACGAAGCTAACAGAGTCGACGAAATTCCATTCCGGATCCGTCTTCACACAACTCTAGCTACAGCCTGATTTAAAAGGCTAAAATCCACATTTAAGGACTATGTGTCCAAAATAACTCCGAATTTCGTCACTCAACGCTCCGACAAGTTCTAATAACATAAAAAGACATAGGAGAAGCGGTTATAGGGGATCGGGGCGCTAACTCTCAAAACGACTGACCGGTCGTTACATGCGATCCTCATCATGCACCTGCGGGCCCCGAGGTGCGACCCAACATCCGCACCTACGCTCCCAAGCCAGGTTCCTATTTTCCGCATCTGCGCAAGGCGTTCCGCACCTGCATCCCCCTGTCCGCAGGCGGGGCCACACCAGAAGGCCTGTAACAGCAAGCCTTTGCTACAATTTCTTCAAACTTCCATCCTCTCGAAATCATCCGAAATCAATCCCAAACCCCTCGGGGCCTCAACCAAAAGTACCAACAAGCCACATATCAATATACCAACCTAGTCGAATCCTCGGAATGCTCAAAATAACATCAAAACACCAAATTGAACCCAAATTCAAGCCTAAGGATTTCTAAACTTCCGAAAATCGCCAACGATGCTGAAACCACCTAAACCATGTCCGAATGACCTGAAAATTTGCACACACATCCTAACTGACACTACGGACCTGTTCCAACTTCCGGAATTCCATTCCGAATGCGATAGCTAATTTTCCACTGGCGATCGGAAATTGCCAAAAATCTAATTTCGCCAATTCAAGCCTAATTCTACTCCGGATCTCCGAATGACATTCCGAACACACTCCTAAGTCTCAAATAACCTAATGAACTTATCTGAAACACGAAACCCCCATTCCGAGATCATTTACCTACAAGTCAACTTCCGATTGACTTTTCCAACTAAATCACCAACCATAGAGACTAAGTGTCTCATTTCTCACCACAACCAACCCGAACCTGAATCGATCAACCCAACGCAACACCAAAGAGATCAACCAAATAAGAATGAAGACGAAATGGAAAGAAACAGGGCTAAGCTCTGGAACGACCGGTCGAATCTTTACATTTAAAAAGATTTTTAATTAATTTACTCCAACATTTTATTATCTAAATAATTTCTAATTGCATCACAAATGATTTTATAATAATTTAATTACTTAATTTTTATCATTTATATTTATATTAATCTTTAATCATTTTATGCATAGTTATATTCACATCTTTAGGTTATAATTGCAATAACTTAGCAATAATAGCCTAGGCGTGCATAATTACCTTATTTTCGTGAAAAAATTAATTTTTATATTTATATAATATTGAGTAATTATATTAAATAATTTTCATATAAAATAATATTTTTTTATCATCTATTAATTATTTTTATAAATTATTTTATTAGTTTAATTGAGTATTTAAAACATAGCGCTTTTTATTAAATTATTTCAGACCTACCCAACCCAATACTAACCTAACCCATAACCTAACACCCAAACCCTAACCCAGATCCATACCCGTCCATGTTAGACCCGCCCGCCTAAAACTCTAATCCTGGCAATTGATCTCAGAAGATCAACGGCCGTTATTCACTCACCCGTTTTAATTAATCAAACAACCCCAAACCTTATCTC
The DNA here is from genome assembly GCA_005239505.1 of Nicotiana paniculata. Classification (NCBI taxonomy): domain Eukaryota; kingdom Viridiplantae; phylum Streptophyta; class Magnoliopsida; order Solanales; family Solanaceae; genus Nicotiana; species Nicotiana paniculata. The sequence goes on along the minus strand of MDKI01247511.1, from coordinate 2,088 downwards.
ATTACTTCCAACTTGCCGCCTTTGGATCCTCACTCTCCTCTCTTCTCTCTCACCCCTTCAAAACCCTATCCCCGTCGCCACACATCCCCCTTGATTCATGGGGTTTTCCTTCGATTTCATGCCTTATTTGGCTTCATCTCTTTAATGGCTATACGATTCTTCTGTTATTTTATGTGAATCTCAAGAGACTCGAACCAAATCCAGTTCGAAGTCTCTCATATCTTAGCACTTTCGTCTATATTCACTCTGATACTTGTGAGTACGAATATTTTCGTATTTTATGATTTCAAATCTCTGGTTCAAATCATATTTTGTTCAATTCTATTTATTTTTTACGAACCTAACTATTTCACGGAGAAATCGGCTTAGATCTTGATAGATCTGAAATGATTTAGTGTTTGTTTTAGTATTTCCTCTTTAAGATTTTGATATTTATGTGTCTTACAACTTTTATTATTTTATGACTGGTTTTCTAGGGTTTTGTTTCTAACGGATTTTTGCAAGAAAATGTTTCAACGTTTAACGTTTTGTCTCTGGTTTGCTTATATATTATTTGACTGATTTTTTTTTACTTGATTTAATTGGTTTCATATATATGTATTTCGTAGGGTTACGATTATTTATTTATCCTACTGTTTCTGCCCGTTTACCTTTACCTCTTTCAATTAAGTGTTAATTGATTTTACTTACCTAAATTGGGTTTTGAAATCAGCTTTCCTTTAGTACCAGTATTTCCTTATTAAGAATTTATCTGTTATTACCTTATTTATGTGGTTTATTACTCGTACTACTTTCCTTAACTCCCTTACTGGCCTGATTTTTATGCTTTGATTATGGAACTGACTTCTAATTGATTCCAGAACTATTTCCTTGCCTTATTTGATCTGGTACTTTACTACTAATTGATTCCATATAATATTTTCCCTAATTTAAGTGGTATTAGCCTGATTTTATGCTATTTTGCCATGTTAATTGATTGAGTCGACTCTAATTGATTCTAAAGTCATGCCTTACTTTTGTAGGATTGATTCATTGCCTTATTTGTCTATCTCATTGCGACTATTTAAAACCCTTCCCCATTCCCTTTACACAGACTCGAATCATGTTATTCTCACAACAAACCTAAGTTCTCTTTGTTCTCTCTTGTTCTGATTTGTGTACTAAGTGGTTATTATTTGGCCGGCTGAAAGCCAAGGCCAAATTATTCTGCGAATTAACTGGTATTGCACATTTACTTTCTTTCTTCTCAACTGGTATGCCCTAACCTTTGCAACTCCATTCTCTATACTTTGTTTGACTAGTATATTTCAATTCCTAGAATGATTATGTTCTTTCTATGACAAATTTATGATATTGTTAACTTAAGGCTAAGTTGTTTCAAATAGCATGAATCCTCTCCTAAGATTAAGGTTTAGTCTGCTTTCTTGCAAGATGCTATAAACATGTGATCATTTGTCTGTTTATTAACTCATATGTCTTGTCTTTTTAATTCAGATGTTTTGCCTAATTACTTCTGTGTTTTAGCCATGATTGTTTTATATACTAGCATGAATACTACCTAGTCATATGCCAAACATCTTGAATTGTGTGTTGAACATGGGTTCTGTCTGTTCCTTGGTGCAGTTCTGTTTGCAATCTTGTAATCTGAATCTGTTTGCGTTTGATAATTAAGTTATTTCTAAAACCTCCCGCCCTTCCTTTACCCTTTATGCAATGGTTTTCCAAACTCCTACTCTTAGTTATTTAGTTTCCTACCACCCCTAGTGTGAGCACTACCTAGGGTCCTTGCGACTCATTTGAACTCTAACACATTGGGGCTGGTTTTCCAATCTTTTATGAATTACCTTCTGAATGTGGTTCTGGTGTGAGAATTGCTCTGGGTCTCGGAGGCCATTGGAAACTTTGATACACTGGAAGCCTGACTTTTAATGTGCCATGGATGGATAATTACTATACTCCAAAGTTGTTCGGTTAAAAGGCCTGGTTCCCAGGTTTATATTGGACCTATATCAAACCCTAAACCCTAAACCCACGCGTGAATCCCAAAACAAAAACGCTCTCCCTTCTCTCTTCTTTCTCTCTCTAGGT
>MDKI01068834.1:0-24338 GCA_005239505.1 Nicotiana paniculata | reverse complement strand
TACTATGGATTAAGCAACAACTGATGGATTTTGGCATAGAGGTTGGATGCATTCCTATCTTCTTTGATAACACTATGCTATTAGTATGACAAAGAATCCCGTCCATCATAAAAGAACAAAGCACATAGATGTTAGACACCATTTCCTAAGAGACAACTATGAGAAGGGAATGATCTCTATTGAATTCTGTGCTACTGACAAATAAATTGCTGACATATTTACTAAGGCACTAAGTAGAGAGCATTTTGAGAGAAACAAGTTAGAATTAGGGATGATTAAGATCACCTAATGGAACCAATTCAAAAAAAAAAAATTGGCTAGGAATTCTGAAAGGTGTAAATAATCAGAATAATCGTTGCTCATTCTCATGCCTTTAAAGGCATACTCTCTTGCCATGTAATAATATGACTCCTTGGTTACTAATGATGTTTTTCTATTTTTGTAAACTGAGGCTTAATCAAGAGATACTAACAATATGGACCTGGTTCATCTGACAGACAAGGTATGTGCTCATCACTATACACATATTGAAATACCAATAGTTACTCATGAACATGGTTCTATCTTTAATAAGCCTTTACTAAATTTAGTACCATCCCAAATTTGAACCAGTTCCAAAGAGTCAAATCAAATTAAAATATCCTAGATTATAGGGGAGTCATAACCGTCACTTATCACCTGACACTCCTGAACCGATTAGACTCCCACTTGACCAAAATTACATCCGTTGTGTATTTATTAACCAAGACTTTAAAAACACATCATCACTTCTCTAATATCTCACCTTTTTCTTAAATCCATAACCGTCGAAACCCTTTCAACCTTCTACTCTAAAACCTTGATCTTGATTTTCTTTAACAAAATCATCACCATGGCTAACACTCCACCTCCTACTCCATCCTCCTCAACCACACCTGACTACAATATCACTCTTGAAGATACTGGATCCACTCCATCTCAATCAAATTCCTCCACCCTATCTCAATCACATCCCACCAACCCTCAAAACAACCCTGTTCCGTCTCCATTGGCAATTTGTGGGACTGTCCCAGTGGTTGTTGAAGAAGGTGCCAAGGATTTAGGGGGAAGTAATTCTAGAGAGGTTGTAGAGGGGATGGAAAATCTTCAACATGCAACCGATGAACTTGGTTCATCCATTGAAGAAACTTTGGCTGATCTTATGAGAAAGTTAGGGGAGAGCTATAAACCCAAAAAGAAGAAGACACCCAAGACTATGAAAGCTGCTCCTCCAGTGGAAAGCAAGAAGAGAAAAGCCACTCCCTCTGCTGATGCTTCCATTCCTAGAGGTCGTACCACAAGGAGTGAAATTAGGCAGAGTGAAGGGGAGTTGCAGAAAGCTTTGAGGGAGAGTAGTAGAAAGAAAGCTGAAAAGGGGAAGGCAAAAATGTTTGAGCCCACAGAGGTTGTTGATGTTGAGGAGATGGACCTGGTCCATCAAGAGGAACAAATGTAAGAAGTTGAGTTTCAGACACCCAAATCAAAGAAGGTCAAGAATTCTTCCAATAAGTCACCATCTGTGTCTGATACACCCTCGACTATTTCTAGAAGGACTAGGTCCACAAAGAAATCAAAGAAGGATCATGTTGATGATGATGAGTGGAGTGGTGAAGAAGCAGAGGATTCTGGTGGAGAGACAGACAAATTGACAAAATTTGGGAAGCGCACGATACTAAAGGGAAGGTTGCTGAAGGATCTTGAAGAATCTGGTATGATTTACCTTGTGGACACTCTGGAAATACAGGACTGGAAGGACATGGTCTTTCAGCTTGAAGTCAGGCTGGCCAGGAGTGAGATTGTCGAGTTCATGGAAAAGTCAAAAGTCAAGGATGATAGGGTATCGAGTCAAGTCAAGGGGGTTAAGATCTCCTTTTATGACAAGGAGCTGGGTGAAATTCTTGGGATTCCCGCTGAGGGATATGATGATTATACAAGACAGAAATGGCCCAGCTTGGATGGCCTTCCTTCTGCATTGCAAATCACCAGGAGGTTCAGTTATAATGCTGAAGAAGTGGAACCAAGGGTTGTTTTCAAAAGCGAGATGACACCTCGACACAAAGTGGTGTTTGAGTTTGTCAATAAATGCATACTGCCCAGGAAAGAGAGGAGGCACATAGAAAACTATATGGATTTAACTCTCATGGAATGCATGAACAGTGGAAGGAAAATCAACTAGCCCTCTTTCATAATTCAGTTGCTGGGCAGGTGGTAAATGGATCTAAGGCTCATGCTATCCCATATTGGTTAATCCTAACGACTGTGCTGGCTCACTTCAAAGTGCCCGTGAAGAAAGAAGAAATGGCCACTGTCAAGGACCATTTTGGGAAGAACACACTTCTGACATGCGATTATGATGTGAATGTTCCTGATGATGAACCTGGTTTATCAAGGAAAACGCCTGTGAATAGCAAGGCCAGGGCGCTTGTTCTTGAAGGCGGGGTTAAGGATGATGAAATCCTTCATCTGAAGACCCGCCTTGCTAAGGTTGAGGCTGAGCGGGATGCTCTCAGATCTGAACTGGCTAATGAAAAGGAGAAGAATGCAGGGATTCTTCAACAAATGCTCTCTCTTCTCCAAGCAAAGAACCCAACCTCCACCTCTTCCCAGCCTTAGGTGTCCAGTGCCGTCCCTCAACCCTATGACCCAGTTCGGGATTTTTTGTTGCTAGATTTTGCTCATGATTGTAACTGTTTTTAGTTCTTTATGTGTTTAGTGCTTGAACCATGCTTTTATCAATGAATTGTGTTGTTTTTTCTCTTACCCATTGTGTCTCACTTTCCTTGATAGTTTACAGCCTTGGTTTACTATTTATGATTAATACATGTTTGCACTTGCAGTTGCCTCAATGGCCATGAGTAATTATTATAAATCAGGTAATTCTAACACTTTGCAACTTTTTGATGATGCCAATAGGGGGAAGATGTGCTATATTGAAAATTGTGATATTTAAAACCTAATGAACCTGGTTCTTTATGATAAATGCTTAATACTATAAAAATTGTCAATGTTGGATTAAAGTGATTACAAGACTAAGCACAGAGTTTGTCATCATCAAAAAGGGAAAATTTGTTGGATCAAGAAGCTGAATGGTTTTGAAGATTGACAAATGAACTCAAAGTTGAACCAGGTCCATCACTGGAGACATAGACATGCAGAGTTAATGGCACGTGAGGTGATCGCAAATAGGAGATAAGCACAATCAGTGATGTGAAGATATATCTCCTAGTCGAAAAGGTTGCAAATTGATAGGGAGATGGACTCCTTATTCAGTAAGGACAGAATCAAGATAGAAGAGGATCTAGGGAGTTGAGATCAAGGAAGAGTTGCATTAGAATTGGAAGATCTGCATCCTAATTATAGTATATCTCCTCTTCTACGGATCCTATGTATTGTCAAGAGTTCTTATTGAACAAGCGCACACAAACATAGAAGCAAAACAAGAATTGAGAACAAAATTACCAAAGCAATTTTGTAAGCAGTTCGCGTGAGAATATCCTGTGCGATTCTGAAGCTACTTGAACCAGCTAGAAGAACCAGTTCCATCTGTTGTCTTTTAGTCTAGTTTATTCATAGTAGGTAATTACAAAGTGTTTCTTTCAGCTTTATCTAGAAGCATTTTTAATAGATACTGAGTATTCAAGTTAGAGTTAACTTGAAGGTTGTCGCAAATAGTTAGAGGCTAGTTTTCCACAAAGAGTTAGAGTTAATCCTTAGGTTTACAAAAGAGTTTATTTTGTAAATGCTGTTTAGCTCATTGATTTAGTGAAGATTTTGGGAAAATCCTACTGGGAAGTAGGTCGTGGTTTTTTCACCTTTTGAGCCAGGTGTTTTCCACGTAAAATTGTTGTGTTCTTTATTTTCTGCAATTATTATTCCGTAAACTGTAGGAGTTGGAACACATAGAAGAACCTGGTCCTTCTATAACTACTGCACGCGAAAATTGGTCATCATAAAAATCATCCCCCTCTTGTGTGGTATTTACATAGATAAATAACAATGAGCATCTATACAGAGTCAGTCTATGTGCAACAACAATGAAGTCATGTACAACCTCTCAGTGCAACAATCACTCAGTCCTCCCATTCACTCCAACCTCACAATAACTCATTTCTCACAGCCACTCATTCCTCACAGTCACTTATACAACCTCTCAGTGCAACAATCACTCAGTGCTCCCATTCACTCCAACCTCACAATAACTCATTTCTCACAACCACCTCACAGTCACTTATCACTCGGCACTCAGTAGGTACCTGCGTTCACTGGGGGTGTGTACGGACTCCAGAGGGGCTCTTTCAGCCTAATCTCTATATCAAGCCAATCATGGCATATTTCAATGAAACATGCTGCAGCGTGCATGCCGATCCCATAAATATCCTCACAATCAGGACCTTGTCCTCACTCAGTCATCAACCTCTCAAGTCTCTCGGGCTCTAAGAAATCAGGAAAATCAGCCCAAAACAACAATTATATGATGTATCAATAAGAATAATAGAGACTGAGATATGATATGCAAATAAAAACTGAGAGTGAATACAAATAGCATTTAGCAGGTAATTCAACAAGTAACATGGCCTCTGTGGGTCCTAACGGCATCAACACATAGCCTAAGCATGATCTCTAATATGATGCACAGTCAAATTACTATAACACATGAAGAGCATATAGCTAACAACAATTTTATTCAACTTTTTAGTTTTTACGAAAAGGACCAAGTCCCAATTCCTATGGTGCACGCCCACACGCCTGTCTCCTAGCATGAGCGTCACCTCCAAAACAATCATATAATACAAAATTCGGGGTTTCATAACCCCAAGACCACATTTAAAACTGTTACTTACCTCAATCCTAGCAAAACTCTACTCCAATATGCCTTTGCCTCGTGAATCGGACTTCAAATGTATCAAATCTAGCCACAAGCAGTACAATACAATCAATATGAGCTAAAGGATTCAATTCAACAAGAAAAACATGAAATTGTAAGCCAAAATCCGAAAATCGATTCAAATCCGACCCCCGAGCCCACATCTCGAAATCCGACAAAAGTCACAAAACCCGAAAGCTCATTCACTCACGAGTCTAACCATATCAAATTTACCAAAGTCCGACACCAAATGGTCATTCAAATCCCCAAAATTCACTCTCCAAATCCATAGCCTCAAACCCCCAAATTGCACCTAAAAAACACACCAACTAAGTGGGAAATCAGTGGGGAAACTTCATTGTTGAAGAAAAATGAACACAAGGGGCTTACCTCAGTAATCTCTTCAAAAACCCTGTCAAAAACCTCCTAAGTCCGAGCTCAAAATGATGAAAATGGGAAAAAACCTCGAAGTCCCGTATTTATAGTTTCTGCCCAGGCTTTCCGCACCTGCGACAACTTAGCCGCTTCTGCAGTCTCGCAGGTGCTCCCCACAGCCCACTTCTGCGGCTAACTCTGCACCTATGAACCTTTTTGCTCTCCAGCAGACTCGCTTTTGCGAGACAAATCTCCGCTTCTACAAAGTCAAGCTTCAAGGGAAAATCCGCTTCTGCGACCCCTCTGCCGCATCTGCATCCATGCAGGTGCGGGAAAAACATCGCACCTACGACCTTCTACTGCCTCACTCCCTTGGCCGCTTCGGCGGGAATGCATCTGCGGTTCCCACTCCGCATGTGCGATTACACCAGCGGTGGAAAACCTTCAGCAAGCTTACAACTTCAAAACTTGATCCGTTAATCACCCGAAATCAACCCGAGGCTCCTATGACCTCAACCAAACATGCCAACAAGTTTTATATCCCAATACGAACTTAGTCGATCCCTCAAATCACCTCAAACAACATCAAAAACATGAATTACACACAGATTCAAGCCTAATGAACTTTGAAATTCTAAAATTCTACAAATGACACTGAAACCTATCAAATCACGTCCGATAGACCTCGAATGTTTCACACAAGTCACAAATGACACCACGAACCTACTGCAACTTCCAAAATTGGAATCCGACCCCGATATCAAAAGGTCCACTTCCGGTCAAACTTCCCCAAAATTCCAACTTTCGCCATTTCAAGCCTAATTCTACTTCGGACCTCGAAATCCCAATCCGGACACGTTCCTAAGTCCAGAATCACCCAGCAGAGCTGACGAAACCATCAAATCCAAATCTGATGTTGTTTACACATAAGTCGACATCCAGTCAACTTTTCCAACTTAAGCTTTCAATTAAGAGACTAAGTGTATCAACTCACTCTAAATTCTCTCAGGAACCGAACCAACTAACCCGATACGTCATAAAACAACAGTGAAGCACAAAATTGAGCAGAAAAGGGGGAATTGAGCTACAACTCTCGAAACAACCGGCCGGGTCGTTACATCCTCCCTCTCTTAAACAAACATTCGTCCTCGAACGGGTTTAGAAACATACCTGGAGTCTCTAATAGGTGTGGATATTTTCTCTGCATCTCCAGCTCGGTCTCCCAAGTAGCCTCCTTAACTGGCTGACCTCTCCACTGCACCTTTACTGAAGCTATATCCTTTGACCTCAACTTCCGAACCCGCCGACCCAGAATAGCCACCAGCTCCACATCATAAGTCAAATCACCATCCAATTGAACCGTGCTGAAATCCAAAACATGAGACGGGTCGCCAACATACTTTTAGAGCATAGAAATATGAAATAGTAGATGTGCACTCGACAAGCTAGGTGGCAAGGCAAGCTTGTAAGCCAACTCCCCAATCCTCTGAAGTACCTCAAACGACCCAATGAACTGAGGGCGCAACTTGACCTTCTTCCCGAACTGCATAACACCCTTCATGGGTGAAACCTTCAGCAGAACCTTCTCCCCAACCATGTAAGACACATCACGGACCTTCTTATCGGCATAACTCTTATGTCTAGACTGCGCCATGCAAAGCCACTCCTGAATCAATTTGACCTTGTCCAATGCATCTTGAACCAAGTATGTACCCAAAAGCCTAGCCTCACTCGGCTCAAACCAACCCACCAGATATCTACACTGCCTCCCATACAAAGCATCATACGGGGCCATCTGGATGCTCGACTGATAACTGTTGTTGTAAGCAAATTCTGCGAGTGGAAGAAACTGGTCCCATGAACCCCCAAAATCAATGGCACACGCACGCAGCATATCCTCCAATATTTGAATAGTGCGCTCGGACTACCCGTCCATTTGAGGGTGAAATGCTGTACTCAACTCCACCTGAGTGTCGAACTCTCGCTGCACGACTTTCTAAAACTGTAATGTAAACTGTGTGCCTCTATCTGAAATGATAGAAACCGCCACACTGTGAAGGCGAACAATATCACAGATGTAAGTCTCAGCCAACCGCTCTGAAGAATAAGTAGTACCAACTGGAATGAAGTGCATAGACTTGGTCAGCCGATCCACAATCACCCAAAAAGCATCGAACTTCCTCGAAGTCCATGGGAGCCCAACTACGAAATCCATGGTGATCCTCTCCTACTTCCACTCTGGAATATCTATCCTCTGAAGCAACGCATCCGGTCTCTGATGCTCATATTTTACCTGCTGACAATTGAGACACCGAGCCACAAACCCAACTATATCCTTCTTCATTCTCCTCCACCAGTAGTACTGTCTCAAATCCTGGTACATCTTCGCGGAACACGGATGAATGGAGTACCGCGAGCTGTGGGCCTCCTCAAGAATCAACTCTGGTAGCACATCTACATTGGGCACACATATCTGGCCCTGCATCCTCAACACCCCATCATCACCAACAGTTACATCTTTGGCATCACCACACTGAAACCTGTCCATGAGGACAAGCAAATAAGGATCATCATACTGGCGCTCTTTGATGCGACCAAATAAGGAAGACCGTGAAACCACACAAGCTAGAACCCGACTTGAATCCGAAATATCCAATATCACAAACCGGTTGGGCAAGGCCTGCATATCAACTATAAGAGGTCTCTCACTAACATGAATGAATGCAAGACTACCCATACTCACTGCCTTCCTACTCAAGGCATAGACCACCACATTGAACTTCCTCGGATGATACAAAATAGTGATGTCATAGTCCTTTAGCAGCTCCAACCATCTCCGCTGCCTCAAATTGAGATCCTTCTGTTTGAACAAATGCTGGGGGCTCCGATGATCTGTAAATACCTCACAAGACACACCATAGAGATAGTGTCTCCAGATCTTCAACGCATGAACAATGGCAGCCAACTCTAAATCATGAATAAGGTAGTTCTTCTCATGAGGCTTCAACTCGTGTGAAGAATAAGCAATTACTCTACCCTCCTATATCAAAACACACCCAATACGGATCCGAGAAGCATCACAATACACCGTATAAGAACCCAAATCTGATGGTAGAACTAGAATTGGAGTTGTGGTCAAGGCAGTCTTGAGCTTCTGAAAGCTCTCCTCACACTCATCCGACCACCTGAAAGGTGCACCCTTTTGGGTTAATCTGGTCAAGGGAGATGCAATAGACGAGAAACCTTGCACGAAGCGACGGTAATAACTAGCCAAATCAAGAGAGCTCCGAATCTCCATGGCTTAGGACGGTCTGGGCCAACTCTAAACCGCCTTTATCTTCTTCGTATCCACCTGAATAACCTCGTTGGACACCCCATGCCCCAAGAATGCCACTGAACTGAGCTAAAACTCACACTTGGAGAACTTTTCATAAATCTTCTCCTCCCTCAATCGCTACAACATAATTCTTAGATGCTGGGCATGCTCCTCTTGGCTACGAGAGTACACCAGGATCATCAATGAATACAATAACAAGCGAGTCAAGATAAGGTTGAGATACACTATTCATTAGATGCATGAACGCTATTGGGGCATTGGTCAGCCCAAAAGACATCACAAGGAACTCATAATGGCCGTAACAGGTCTGAAAGCTGTCTTAAGAATATCCGAGTCCCAAATCTTCATCCGGTGATACCCTGACCTCAAATCAATCTTGGAGAACACCCTCGCTCCTTGAAGCTGGTCAAATAGATCATCAATACGCGACAAAGGATACTTTGTTCAACTGCCTATAATCAATTCACATTCTCATAGTACCATAATTCTTCTTCACAAACAGGGCAAGTGCACCCCATGGTGACATGCTAGGACTAATAAACCCCTTATCAAGGAGTTCCTGAAGCTGCTCCTTCAATTCCTTCAACTCAGCTAGTGCCATACGGTACGATAGAATAGAAATCGACTGAGTTCCCGTCACCAAATCAATACAAAAGTCAATATCCCTGTCAGGCGGCATGCCCGACAAGTCTGCAGGAAACACATCCGAAAAATCTCGCACCAACAAAACATAATCAATAGCAGGGTTCTCTACACTAACATCCCTCAAAAAGGCCATATAAGATAGATAACCCTTTTCAACCATCCGCTGATCCTTCAAGTATGAAATCACTCTATTGGGAACATAGTCTATAGAGCCGCTCCACTCAACCCTCGGCAACCCTGGCATCGCCAACGCCACGGTCTTAGCATAACAGTCTAGAACAACATGACATGGAGACAACCAATCCATACCCAAGATCACGTCAAAATCGACCATACTAAGCAACAAGAGATCCACTCTAGTCTCCAGACTCCTAATAGTCACTACACACGATCGATTTACACGGTCCACAATAATAGTATAGTCCACCGGCATAGATGCAAGAATAGATGAAACTAGAGACTCTCGGGGCATATCCAGATAATGATAAAAATATGAGGACACATATGAATAAGTGGACCCAGGGTCGAATAATACAGAGGCATACCTGTGGCAAACTGAGATAATACCTGTGATCACCGCATCTGAAGCAATGGCATCTGGTCTAGCGGGAAGAGCATAGAATCGGGCATGGCCTCCACTTGATCAGCCTCCCCTATAGGGAAACCTCTAGCTGACTGGACCCACCCCGGGCTGGATGAACGGGTGGTATAACAACTGGTGCAGAAGATGAAACCTGACTCCTATACTACGTTGGACCTCCCTGACAACGAGGACACTGCCTCCACACATGCCCAAACTCCTCACACTCAAAACAACTCCCTGGTGTTGGTGGTGGGCACTGAAGGGAGCCCCGATCCGGGATAACTAGTAGAAGGACATGTCATAGATGAGCCCTAACCCGATGGAGCACGAGATGAACTCTGAGCTGGAAGGGCACTGAGAGATGAGTGACCTTGACGATAACTGTGCGAACCATGTCCAGATGATTCACCACGGTTAACTGGACGAGTCGTCTGAGTATGTATGTAAGGACGACCCCTACTGTGGTAGAACTGACCCCCAAAAGGAACACCGCTGAATCCTCCCTATCTACGAAGCCTCTTGACCTCCCTCTTAACCCACTAATGGATGCAGACAATCTCTATCTGATGAGCAATGTAAACAACCTCATCAAAAGTAGCACCAGACACTCTCTCTCTCTAGTCATAAGCAATCGCAGCTAAAATGTGAGGCCATCAATGAACCTTCTGATCCTCTCCGTATCTGCGGGAACCAACCAGAGAGAATGACAGGCCAAATTAGAATATCTCATCTCGTACTACATCAAGGAATATCACCTTGACAAAGCTGCTCGAACTATCTGCACAACTCCTCTTTGCGGGACTAAGGCACGAACTTCTTCAGGAAGAGAACAGAGAACTCCTGCCATGTAAGGGGTGCTGCGCCGACCGGCCTACGCCTCTCATAAGCCTCCACCAATTGAAGGCAACCCTAGAGAATTTTAAAGTTGTGAACGAGACCCCACTGGTCTCCCGAATACCTGCTGTACGGAGAATCTCCTGACACTTGTCTAAGAAACTCTGGGCATCGTCCGCCTCTGTACCACTAAAGGATGGAGGCTGGAGTCTCCCAAACCTCTCCAATCTCCATTGCTCGTCATCAGAAATTACAAGAACCACATAGGTCTGAGCAGCTACAACCAGCTGGCTGGTAATGCCCCCAGTGTCTGGAGTCCCTATACCACCTACTCTAGTGGGCGGGCGGCGGGAGTCTGAGCACCTCCCCCGGCCTGTGAAGTGGCTGTTGCGGATGGAACAGAGACCTTCTAAGCAAGACTGGTGCACACGGAAATCACATTGGGCACGGGTGGTGCCTGAGCTGGTCCCACATGCTTATACACAACTAGAACCTGCTCCTGAACTAGGGTAAGATCTGTAGGTGCTGCTCTAGCTGTTGTGCGAGTTGCACCTCTACCCCTACCACTGCCTCTACCGCGACCTTGGCCTCTCGCGACCCTGACTAGTGGCTGTCCATCCTGCCCCGTAGTACATGTCTTCACCATTTGTGAGAGAATAGAACAACAGAAGTTTAGTTACCAGAATCAACAGATTCGCACGACATGAATTTAAGAATGTGAAGTTTCCTAGGGGTTCGACAACCTCTAGATGATAAGTACAGACTTCTCCATACCGATCCACAAGACTCTACTAAACTTGCTCATGACTCGTGAGACCTATGTAACCTAGGCTCTTATACCAACTTGTCACGATCCAAATCCTAACCTGTCGTGATGGCACCTATTGATGGTACTAGACAAGCCGACATTTCCATAGTACTTCCAATATTTAATAGAAAGATAAATCAAGATATTTAAAATAAGTAGAGTTTTCATAAGCAAGGGTAAAGCCCAAAACACAAGTGCAGAAAAGTAGCTCCTAATATCAGGGTGTCACTAAGTCATGAGCATCTATACAAAGTCAGTCTAGAAATGAAAAAACTATAACAGTTTGGATCCAAATACAACGAAAGACAGAATAAGGAAGGAGAAAACAAGGTCTGCGAATACTAGGCAGCTACCTCAATATCTCCAACTGTCAGCTACACGAAAATATCAACACTCTCTGCGTCCAAAAACTCATGGATCTGCACACGAAGTGCAGGGTGTAGCTCGAGTACAACCACCTCAGTAAGTAACAATAATAAATAAGGAACTTAAAGATAGTGATGAGCTACACAGTTATAATTCATTTTCAGTAGTCTCAACAAGAAAAATAGATGTGCTTTCATCAAATCAGTTACAATATCCAAATTTAAGTAAAAACCAGAAAAAGGTATCTTTCAGAAGTTTTCCAAAAGTGAAATATGACAACTATGTGCAACATCAATGAAGTCATGTACAACCTCTCAGGGCAACAATCACTCATTCATCCCATTCACTCCAACCTCATAGTCACTCATTCCTCACAACCACTCATTCCTCACAGTCACTTATTCCTCATATTCACTCAGCACTCGGCATTCGGCACTCTACACTCGCACTCGGTAGGTACATGCGCTCACTGGGGTTATATATAGACTCCGGAAGAGCTCCTTCAGCCCAAGCGCTATATCAAGCCAATCATAGCATATATCATTGAAACATGATGCAGCATGCAACCCGATCCCATAAATATCCTCACAATCAAGCCCTCATCCTCACTCAACCATCAATCTCTCCAGTCTCTCGGGCTCTTAGAAATCAGAAAAATCAGCCCAAACAACAATAATGTGACGTATAAAAAAGAATGATAGAGACTGAGATGTGATATGCAAATAAAAATTGAAACTGAGTACAAATAGTATTTAGCAGGTAATTCGACCTGTAACACGACCTCTGTGGGTCCCAACAGTACCAACACATAGCCTGAGCATGGTCTCTAACATGATTCACAGTCAAATTACTATAACACATGAAGAGCATATAACAAACAACAAGTTTATTCAACATTTAATTTTCAAGGAAGGGACCAAGTCCCAATTCCCATGGTGCACGCCCACACACCTGTAATCTAGCATGAACGTCACCTCCAAAACAATCATATAATACAAAATCCGGGGTTTCATACCCTCAAGACCACATTTAAAACTGTTACTTACCTCAATCCGAGCAAAACTCCACTCTAATATGCCTTTACCTTGCGAATCAGCTTCCAAACGTCCCAAATCTAGCCACAAGTAGTACAATACAATCAATACAGGCTAAAAAATCCATTCCACAAGAAAAGCACGAAATTATAAGCAAAAATCCACGGTTCAAACCCGGCCCCTGGGCCCACATTTCGAAATCCAACAAATGTCACAAAATACGAAAGCTCATTCATTCACGAACCATATCAAATTTACCAAAATCCGACACCAAATGGTCATTCAAATCCCCAAAATTCACTCTCCAAATCCTTAGTCTCAAACCCCCAAATTTCACCTAAAAAACACACCAACTAGGTGAAAAATCAGTGGAAAATTAAAATTATTGAAGAAAAATGAACACAAGGGTCTTACCACAGTAATCTCTTCAAAAATCCTCTTAAAAACCTCCAAAGTCCGAGCTCAAAATGATGAAAATGGGGAAAAACCTCGAAGTCTCGTATTTATAGTTTCTGCCTAGACATTTCGCACCTGCGGCAACTTAGCCTCTTCTGCGGTTTCGCAGGTGCGCCCCAGAGTGCGATTCTGTGGCTAACTCCGAACATGTGTTCCTTTTTGATCCATCGGACTCGTATCTGCAAGACAAATCTTCGCTTCTGCTGAGTCAAGCTTCAAGGCCATATCACACCTACAACCTTCTGCTGCTTCACTCCCTTGGCCGCTTTTGCGGCTTATCTCCCGCTTCTACGGGCACGCACCTACGGTTCCCACTCCGTAGGTACGATTACACCAGTAGTGGAAAATCTTCAGCAAGCTTACAACTTCAAAACTTGATCTATTAATCACCCAAAATCAACCCGAGGCCCCCGGGACCTCAATCAAATATACCAACAAGTCTTATGTCGCAATACGAACTTAGTCGAACCCTCAAATCACCTAAAACAACATCAAAAACACGAGCTACACACGGATTCAAGCCTAAAGAACTTTGAAATTCCAAAATGCTACAAACAACCCCAAAACCTATCAAATCACGTCCGATTGACCTCGAATTTTGCACACAAGTCAAAAATGACACCACGAACCTACTTCAACTTTCGGGATCAGAATCCGACCCCGATATCAAAAATTCCACTCCCGGTCAAACTTTCTAAATATTCCATCTTTTGCCATTTCAATCCTAATTCTACTACGGATCTCCAAATGGCAATCCGGACACGCTCCTATGTCCCAACAGAGCTAACGGAACCATCAAAATTTAAATCCGAGGTTGTTTATATATAAGTAGACATCCAGTCGACTTTTTCAACTTAAGCTTTCAATTAAGATACTAAGTGTCTCAACTCACTCTGAATTCTCTCCGGACCCGAACCAACTAACCCGATACGTCATAAAACAACAGTGAAGCAGAAAAATAAGCAAAAAAGGGGGAACATGACTAGAAATCTTAAAACGACCGGCTGAGTCGTTACAATGTTTTCCTTCTCTTATCATAAGAATCCACACGTCTTTAGAGAAAAAATGAACCGTAGCCTTTCTGAAAAGTCATTATTTTCACGTTTGAAGAAAGGTTCCTTCTTTAATATTGTTCGTTCATCTCCTTTTATTGTTGGTTTTCCGACACTAATTTCTGATTACTGCTAAAAGGTCTTGTGTAAGAAGCAGAAGTTACTGTATCCAAACGTTTCCCTCTTCACTTGCACATCTCTAGATGAAGGTATCATGTATTTTTTTCTAGACATTTTTTGACCCCATCGAACACAAAATTGTGGAAGTCAATATGATTAGGTTCGGAGTTGTTGTTATACTTCAATTACAATAACATAGGTATATTTGCTGTTTTTGTCACTTTCTCATTATACATTTAAGTTGCATTATACTTGAATTAAAAACTTTACAAGAATGGTTTGAACCTAATTTTCATCCTAATTTGTTAGAAAAATCTATGTCAAGTTGCCCATTCTTAAAAGATTCGTTTAGCAAAGTATTTATCTCAACAAAAATAAAGAGATCTAGTTAACAACAGTCGTTCTATCTTTTGATATCTTTGAAATATTTATACTCCCGACAAAGTTCATTCGCTCACTATTTGTTCAATCAATTTCTCTAAAAGGTGATCTTTTCATTGACCACCTTCCACCGTTGTGACAATTGAGCATTCTTCTTTTCTATGAACTTTATAAGGAATAATTTACTTTTCTAAAAATTACGACACTAATATAATAATGCGACTTGAATATTTATATGTACCAATAGAATACTGCATGTTCTTTAACATACCAACAAAGAATTAATAGTTTAATGTTATTGCTAAAAATAAAATTATAACTATCTTTGTCATCTGCACACCCAAAATTCCCAGTTGTCCAAGGCTCATTTTGCAGGAGACTCAAAACTCTCAGGTAAAGGCTTTCATCATATCATGGTATTTTTGATTAGCTAACTGCACTATTGTTTAATTTGCTCTAGACCAGTATTATTTTTTCTGTTGTTTAGGAACTAAAGTTTTTTAAACGTATGTTTCCTTGAAAAATTATGTCCTTTTATAAACAATAATTTTAGGTTAATTGTTTGCAATTGTGATTGAATATTTAAAGGTCAGTTTACACATACTAGAAGCCAATCTCTATGTCCAGATCAACTACATGAAAGGACTTGGGTGCTAATGTGCTAGATATATTTTTCATCCTTTATAATCATTTATTTTTCTCCTTTACATTAATTTCACGTGTTTATGTAGTTGAGAAATTATAGTATCCGATTTATTAAGGATAGGGCTTGAAACTGACAAGGGCTACATTCTTATTGGTCATTAAGAAAAGAAATTAAAAGTAATTACATTTCCGCATGCTACTGAGATGCTTATTCAAGTCATATGGCAAATCACATTAACGGTTTTACTAAATATTCATAATCTATTTCTTAGGAAAATTTTGTTTAACCTCGGTATATTATCTTTTATATATTGATAGAATGATTTAAATGACCAAAGACTGTGTTTTGATTTTAAGAATTTGGCATGTTGAAGTATTGAGGCAAAGTTAGTCAAGGAGCTGATTATGAACTATATCTCAATGGACGGTTTAATATACTTTGGAACCTCAAGCCTAATCACAAAAGGTATCTTATTTTGATTTTTAATTTGAAAAGCATTAAAGGGGTAAATATAAATTAGTATTATCTATAGAACAACTTTAGGTATATAAGTTTCACATTTACCTTTTTGAATTTAAATTTATTCTTCAAGTGATATTTCAAGGTTTTGCTTGTAAGAGTTCTATTCAAGGTGAGAGGTCATATTCGGCGGGATTGTCGTACCCCAGTCAGGGCATGGGTAGTGGTTTCGCTCAGCCATCCGGTTCTTCAGTCGTCGCATCTTCAGTGCGTCCTCCAGCTCCAGCAGGGCGTGGTGCAGTTAGAGGTGGAGCTCGTGGTAGGGGTGGACCCAGCCGGTTCTATGCTTTGAGTGGTCGCCAGAGTGCAGAGGCTTCTCCAGATATTATTACAGGTATTCTGGCTGTTCAAGCCCTTGATTGTTATGCTCTTATTGATCCGGGGTCCTCCTTGTCTTATGTTACCCCATTTATTGCTTCAAGTTTTAGGATAGAACCCGAATAGCTTCATGAGCCGTTCTCTGTGTCGACTCCTGTTGGTGATTCCATTACGGCCGCACGAGTCTATAGGAATTGTGTTATCACGGTGTGTGGTCGAGATACCATGGCCGATCTTATCGAACTTGGGATGGTAGATTTTGATGTTATCATGGGAATGGATTGGCTTTACTCGTGCTTTGCTAAACTCGACTGCCGAACCAGAATTATGAGACTAGAGTTTCCTAATGAGTCAGTTATTGAGTGGAAAGGGAATGGTGTGGTGCCAAAGGGTAGGTTTATTTCCTACCTTAAGGCCTCGAAGATGATTAAAACGGGGTGTGTTTATCATTTGGTCCGAGTTACGGACACCACTTCAGAAGTGTGTGCCCCCGAGTCCGTCCCAGTCGTGAATGAGTTTCTTGAAGTATTTCCGGACGAGCTTCCAGGGATTCCTCCAGATAGAGAGATCGATTTTGTGATTGATGTATGGCCAAGTACACATCCGATATCTATTCCACCATACAGAATGGGGCCAGCAGAGTTGAGGGAGTTAAAGGGGTAGTTGAAAGACTTATTAGAGAAGGGGTTCATTCGGCCGAGTGTGTCACCGTGGGGAACTCCGGCTCTTTTCGTCAGGAAGAAGGATGGGTCGCTTCAGATGTGTATTGGTTATCGGCAGCTCAACAAAGTCACTATCAAAAACAAGTATCCAATGACTCGGATAGATGATTTGTTCGACCAATTGCAAGGTGCGAAGTTATTCTTCAAAATTGATTTACGGTCGGGGTATCACCAGTTGAATATCAGAGAGCAGGATATTCCTAAGACCGCCTTCAGAACTCGTTATGGCCATTTTGAAATTTTGGTAATGTCCTTTGGACTGACCAATGCCCCAGCGGCTTTCATGGATCTTTTGAATCGGGCTTTCAAACCGTTTCTTGATTCCTCCGTGATTGTTTTTATTGATGACATCCTTGTCTAACCGCGGAGTCAGAAGGATCATGGTAATCACCTCAGGGCAGCTCTGCAGACTCTTCATCAGCACCAATTGTATGCCAAGTTTTCAAAATGTGAATTTTGGTTGGAGTCAGTCGCATTTTTGGGTCATGTTGTTTCCAGAGAAGGGATTAAGGTTGATCCCCAGAAGATCACATCGGTGAAGGATTGGCCTAGACCAATGACCCCGACAGAGATTCGCAGTTTCTTGGGGCTAGCTGGGTATTATCGGAGGTTTGTGGAGGGATTCTCTACCCTCGCCTCCCCATTAACTAAATTGACGCAGAAAGCAACTAAGTTCCAATGGTACGGCGCTTGTGAGAGGAGCTTTCAGGAATTGAAATCAAGATTGACTTCGACACCGGTGTTAACCTTGCCAGAGGGCACGGAGGGATTTTTGGTTTATTGCGGTGCTTCAAGGGTTGTCTTGGGATGTGTGTTGATGCAACATGGGAAGGTTATAGCCTATGCTTCCAGGCAACTCAAGAATCACGAGAAGAATTATCTGACGCATGATTTAGAACTCGCGGCAGTGGTGCTTGCATTAAAAATCTGGCCGCATTATTTGTGTGGGGTCCATGTGGACATGTTCTCAGACCACAAGAGTCTTCGATATTTGTTCAAGCAGAAGGAGTTGAATTTAGGGCAGCGACGATGGTTAGAATTGCTTAAGAATTATGATATTAACATTTTGTACCATCCAGGGAAGGCAAATGTGGTGGCCGACGCTCTCAGTTGGAAGTCCATGGGTAGTTTGGATCATTTGAAAGTGGATCAGAGGCCTATAGCCCGGGAGATTTATCAATTGGCCAGTCTAGGGGTCTGTCTCTCGACCTCAGACGAGGGAAATATTATGGTGCATAATGGGGCAGAATCATCACTTGTAGCGGAAGTCAAGGAAAAACAGTATATCGATCCAATATTGGCGCAGTTGAAGGAGGCAGTTTTGAATAACAAGATTTTGGCATTTTCACTCGGTAGCGATGATGGTGTTTTACGGTGCCAGGGAAGGCTATGTGTTCCTGATGTGGATAATCTTCGGGAGAGGGTGATGGTGGAAGCTCACAATTCCAGGTATTCCGTGCACCCAGGTTCTACGAAAATGTATCACGATCTCCGGGAAGCTTATTGGTGGAGCGGTATGAAGAGAGGTGTGGCAGACTTTGTATCTAAATGTCCGAATTGTCAGCAGGTGAAGGCCGAGCATGAGAGGCCCCGTGGGTTAACTCAGCTTATGGAAATTTCAATGTGGAAATGGGAAATGATCAACATGGATTTGGTGGTAGGGTTACCTCGCACTCAGCGCAAGTTCGACTCGATTTGGGTGATAGTGGATCGGCTCATGAAATCATCTCACTTCTTGTCAGTCAAGTCCACCGATACTGCAGAACAACACGCTCAGTTGTATATCAAGGAAATAGTCAGGCTTCATGGTACTCCAGTTTCTATTATCTCAGATCGATGAGCCTAGTTCACGGCTAATTTTTGGAGGAAATTTCAGCAAGGTTTGGGTACTCAGGTAAATCTCAACACGGCTTTCCATCCGCAGGCTGATGGTCAGGCAGAGCGGACTATTCAGACGCTTGAAGATATGTTACGGGCTTGTGTGTTGGACTTCAAGGGTACTTGGGATGATCATTTACCGCTTATCAAATTTGCTTACAATAACAACTTTCACGCTAGTATTCAGATGGCCCCATTTGAGGCATTGTACGGAAGAAGGTGTAGATCTACGATTGGGTGGTTCGAGGTTGGTGAAGCAGAATTGTTAGGGTCAGATCTTGTGCACCAGGCTTTGGAAAAAGTCAGAGTCATTCAAGAGAGGATGAAAACCGCTCAGAGCCATCAAAAATCCTATGCAGACGTTCGTCGAAGGGAATTGGAATTCCAAGTAGATGATTGGGTATTCTTGAAGGTATCTCCCATGAAGGGAGTGATGCAGTTTGAGAAGAAAGGGAAATTGAGCCCAAAGTATGTCGGGCCATATCGGATTGCTCAAAGGATAGGACAAGTGGCTTATAGGTTGGGATTACCCCCTGAATTGTCATTAGTGCACCCGGTGTTCCACGTGTCTATGTTGAAGAAAGTGGTTGGAGATCCATCAGCCATCGTGCCAGTTGAGACTATTGAGATTAATGAAGAACTATCGTATGATGAGGTTCCGGTTGCTATTCTTGATAAACAAGTCAGTAGATTGAGGAACAAAGAAATTGCTTCAGTTAAAGTACTGTGGCGAAGTCAGCACATTAAGGAAGCCACGTGGGAAGCGGAAAATGAGATGAAAGAGAAATATCCCCATTTGTTTGAATAAGTCTAGTAGTGTTCATCCGAACTGTCATCTCTAAGCAAGTTATATTTTATGTTCAGTTTTGTGAAAAAGCACCCCATCTTCCCCTAATTGCCTTATTGTTGTAATTTTCCAATGTGTGCTGAAACTGAACACGCTGTTACTATTTGGGTAGTGTGCAACCCTTGAAGTAAATGAAAGTTTTGTGAAACGTATGTGTTAGGTAAGTGACTAATAGTAGTGTAGGTTGGTAATGATTAATTGAAATGAATATGGTATATTGAGGTGTTTGGGTTGTATGGGACTCATTAAAATGACCAAGTTATGTGCAAGAATGTGAATCATGTTCAAATTTGTGGTCTAAGAAGAAAGAGCTATGTGTAGCTGACAAAATGATTGAATATTTGCAAATTATTGAGGTAACAACTTTGTGTGTGAGTTATTGGGTGATTAAAACTGTGTAATGGTGCTTGGAAATATGTTTCGGGGGCTCTCCGACAGGTAGATAGGTCTAGTTACAAAGGGAACTCTAGCGAAATTTTTCTGAAATATTGGAGTTAGTGAAAACCTAGAAGTTTGCATATCATGCTTTCAAAACTAATTTATTTCCAAAATGAATGATTTTTAAGGGGGGAGGATGTAAAGACCCGTAAAATTTTCTTGTTTAAATTAATGCCTGAATGAGTCCCCGAGTTGTTTTTATTGTGGAAATTTTTAAAACAGACCAAAATTGAGTAAAAAGTACCCCGAGACTTAAAGAATAAAATTTTCCAGAAAGTGTGTGTTATGCGATGCACTATGTGATCGCATAACGTGTATGCGGACCGCATAATGGTCGCATACCCGGGCAGATCACTGCCCCATTTGAGGTCAACTATGCGGTCCAATGTACGATCGCATTTCAGTTCTGCGGACCGCATATCTGTCGCATTGTTTCCTTTGATTTTGGGAGGGAAGTTATGCGACGCATTATGCGATCGCATAACGTATATGCGGATCGCACAATGGTCGCATATCTGGGCAGTGTGATTTGAATTTTGGCCCATCTTGAGGGCCATTATGCGGTCAATTCTGCGGATCGCATTCTTGTGTCGGGCCCTATTTTTCTAATTTTTAAAACCCGACCCCAGTTCATTAAAACACCCCTCCCCTTCATTTTAACTATTTTCTGGAAAAAATTAGAGAGAGGGGAGAGAGGATTCTTGAGAGAAATCTTCATTGTTATCAATTGGATTTTCAAAGTCACTCAGGCCTGGAAATTTCGTGTAATCATCTTCTTCTTCATTCTAACAGGTAAAAATCCCCAACCCTTTTTCCATTGGTTTTCAGGTTTTAAACAAAAAAGGACTCTCATGAATTGATTCTTGAAAATATAAGATGATAACTTGCGTGCATGCTCATTTATGTCCATAATCTAGTAAGGGGAGAGGGTTGGGGTAAAGTTCACAAAGAAGGGGTAGTGATCTAATGGGGTCACATAGCATTCGATAAAATGATTAAAAGAGTTCAAATTGTATGCATGAGTTCCAATTTTGAGTTGAATATGTTTAATTGTGAACTAGATTGACGGCACTAGTCGGTTCGGTGATTTGTGAGTAAAAGTTAAAAAGGGATTTCGACCCCAGGTATGTATGGCTAACTTTAACCTTTGTAGAATCCTTTTGCTGGGTCCGAGTATACGGTATGAGTATCTTGTTTGAAAATATGTGAATTGATTGTTCAAATATGTTGAGACGTAAGATTGTATTCTCTGATCGTCCTAGTTGATTACTATACTACCGTGCTATATGAGATTGTGAAAGGTGTTTTGATGTGCCTATCCTATTATGTGCAAAGCTCGTAAAAACTCGAGGGTATCGATATGAAAGTATGTGTTAATGAATGACACAATGTTAATGTGGGAATATATATGATAGCTAAAAACCGTGCGTGGTAAGTAATGAAAAAGGGTATTGTGAAATGATGTAAATGGGTTGAACGATTATGGTAACACCGAGTATATGAATTACTGCTTGGTGAGAGTCATTGTGCCTTGAGCTCAAATAGCGAATTTTTGTTGATATGAATTTGTGTTCCTTGAAAGGAAGAATTCTTGTGATTTGATTGTTTGTGGTTGTTGTTACGAAATATGATTATCGGGGGGATCGGGTTGTGCGCCGCAACACGAACTAATAAGGATAATGAGATGTGAGGTAATAAGGGTGGCCGAGGTAATAAGGATAGAATGTGATCATTATCACTATTGAAATGAAAATCTATGATGTGAGGTAATAAGGGTGCCGAGGTAATAAGGATGGAATGTGATCATTATCACTAGCGAAATGAAAAATCTGGGGAACTCTTGAATATGGTGATGTTGAAAGGGAAAAAGGAGAGATTGTGAAACTTGTTGATTTAGGCTTTTTCTTTCCACGTGCATTGATTGATTGGTTCTATTATTGTCTCTTAATTGTGTATTGTTTGATTGTACTTGGGATAAAGTTTGTTCATACATACTAGTACTATTCCACAGTACTAACGTTCCTTTTGCCAAGGGCGCTACATCTTTTTATATGGATGTAGGTGGGTCCATAGCAGGTTGCTCAGCTCGCCGTTAGTGGTGCTTTCTCCTCATCCTTTCTCAGCTGTACTGGTGAGCCCCACTTCCTCTCGGGGCCATGTGTAGTTCATGCCATCTCCTTTTGAGTATATTATGTATTGTAAGGTATAGCCGGGTCTTTGTTGCTGGCAAGTATGGTATAAACTCCTAGTACTCTTAGAGGCTCCGTAGACACTATGTGGGTGTATATATATATGTCTGGGTAGTGGTTGTATTTGCTCGTAATTGTGGTCCGTATTGGGAAGTGTTGTATCTATTATGTATGTTTTGGGAAATCTAGTATAATAATGTAAAATGAGGAAAAAAATTGGATTTATTGTGGTAATCACACACTTTTAAGCTTAACTCACTATTTCACATAAATAATGGATGATATAAACACGGGGAATCGCGTTGGGTAGGAAAGGCAAATCAGGTTTGCTTGACTGGGGTCACCCGGTAGAGTGCCGGTCGCGTCCCTCGATTTTGGGGCGTGACAATATGATTGATTATTGAATCTAGTTGATTGTAGTAGGAGTTTTTAATATTGTATCTTTTAGCTTTCATAGAAGAAATTGTAATAGGTACGTATTGATCAAGTTACAGTTAACTTGAGGTTTGTAGAAATTAGCTAGGGGGTAGTTACTACAAAGGGATTAGAGTTAATCCTTAGGATTGCAAAAGAGTTTATTTTGTAAGTCCATTTGGCTCAGAGTTTTTTGTGAAGAGTTGAGCAAATCCTACTGAGGAATAGTTTGTGGTTTTTTCACCTGTTGAGCCAGGTGTTTTCCACGTAAAAATCTTTGTGTTCTTACTTTACTACTTTTTATTATTCCACAACAGTAGTAGTTGGAACACCAAGAAGAACCTGGTTCTTCTACTGAGACATCACTCAAAAATTGGGTACCACACAAAGTAACCTATCTTCTTGTGTGGTATTGAAGTCTAAAACAACAATTGGTATCTGAGCAGGTTATCCTTGAAAGGATAACACCTTGGAGAAGATCAAGATGAGTGCACCACCTGGAAATTGGGAAGGTCAATCAACTGCAAGGTCACCACTCTTCAATGGCCAGTACTACTCATGGTGGAAAAATAGGATGAAGGATCACCTAATTGGAGAAGACTATGAACTCTGGGACATAGTCACTGATGGTCCTCTAGCTACCATGATGAAGACTGCTGAAGGTATGGATATACCAAAGACAAGAGCTAATTGCACTGCTGAGGATCTAAAGAAATGGGAGAAGAATGCAAAGGACAAAAAGTGGCTAGTGTGGGGATTAGGTCCAGACGAGTACAGCGGAATCCGAAGCTGCACCACTGCCAAAGAGATTTGGGACACCTTGCAAGTAGCCCATGAAGGAACACCTCAGGTAAAAAGGTCAAGATGTACTCTACTATACTCTCAGTATGAAAATTTTACTATGAAAGAAGGAGAGACTATTCAAGAGATGTACACAAGGTTCACAACCTTGACTAATGAACTAAAGTCTCTTGGAAGAATCATTCTTGAAGAGGACAAGGTTGAAAAGATCCTAACAAGGGTCTTGCCTATTTCTTGGGTAATAGGTACGTATTGATCAAGTTAGAGTTAACTTGAGGTGTGTAGAAATTAGTTAGGGGCTAGTTACTACAAAGGGATTAGAGTTAATCCTTAGGATTACAAAAGAATTTATTTTGTAAGTCCGTTTGGCTCAGAGTTTTTAGTGAAGAGTTGAGAAAATCCTACTGAGGAGTAGGTCGTGGTTTTTTCACCTTTTGAGCCAGGTGTTTTCCACGTAAAAATCTCTGTGTTTTTACTTTACTGCTTTTTTTATTCCGCAACAGAATTAGTTGGAACACCAAGAAGAACCAGGTTCTTCTACTGAGACAGCACTCGAAAATTGGGTACAACACAAAGTAACCTATCTTCTTGTGTGGTATTAAAGTTTAAAACAACAAACCAGAATACGCGTCTAGAAAGCTTAACAATCCATGACCTGCGGTGGCATCAATCATTTGATCTATATGTGGTAAT
>MDKI01045435.1:0-16307 GCA_005239505.1 Nicotiana paniculata | reverse complement strand
ATCCTATATTACTTGTCGACCACGTACACTTGCGTGTGCATTGGGATTTCGACCAACAATTTTCCCTTTTCGCATTTTTTTAATTCTTGCAAGAAGATCCTCAATGTTCGAAACAATTATCCAATTTATCAAAAGCATTTTTTTATTTTTCTTATGAATCAATATTTATTTCTATCATTTTTCTCTCATTGCTTTACTTATATAGCATTACTATTACCTGTCTTGATGAACCGATGACTGTGACATGCAACGAGACAAAGCAGCAAATGGACGTAGATTCAGAAGAAGATGACATACCTTACGAGATTGTCAAGGAAGTTGAGAACTTTGAGAACAGACCTAAGTAGAACCTGGATGAGACCGAAGTTATCAACCTGGGGGATTCAGAAAACGTCAAGGAAACTCGCATCATCATTCATTTGTCACCATCAGAAAAGAAAGAATACACAGAGTTTCTAAAAGAATATGAGGACGTATTTGCATGGTCGTATGACGACATGACTGATCTAAGTACGTCTATTGTGTCTCACAAACTTCCAACCAATCCAATGTGTCCTCCGGTGAAACAAAAGCTCAGAAAGTTCAAACCCGACATGAGTTTGAAAATCAAAGAGGAAGTTACCAAGCAGATCAACGCCAAAGTTCTCCGGGTAGTGGAGTACCTGACATGGTTAGCCAACATTGTACCTGTGCCAAAGAAGGACGGGAAGGTCAGAGTCTGCGTCGACTACCGGGATCTCAACCGGGCCAGTCCGAAAGACGACTTCCCCTTGCCAAATATACACATTCTGATTGACAACTGCGCCAAGCATGAATTGCATTCCTTCGTGGATTGCTTCGCTGGTTATCACCAGATTTGGATGGATGAGGAAGATGCTGAGAAAACGACGTTCATCACGCCGTGGGGAGTGTATTGTTACAAGATGATGCCATTCGGATTGAAGAATGCAGGGGCCACCTACATGAGGGCCATGACCACCATATTCCATGACATGATTCATAAATAAATCGAGGTGTACATGGATGATGTCATTATAAAATCAAATAAAGTTTTTGATCACATGGAGAATTTGGGGAAGTTATTCAATAGATTGCGAAAATAAAATCTGAAACTAACCCCGCGAAGTGTGCATTCGGGGTTCCTGCTGGGAAGTTGCTGGGATTTATTGTAAGCCACCGGGGAATAGAATTGGATCCGTCAAAATTCAAAGCCATTCAAGAGCTACCACCACCAAGGAACAAGAAAGATGTGATGAGTTTCTTGGGGAGGCTTAATTACATCAGTCAGTTTATAGCACAATCTACCATCATCTGTGAGCTAATCTTTAAGATGCTGAAGAAGGACGCTGCGACCGAGTGCACCGATGATTGTAAAAAGGCTTTCGACGAAATCAAGGAATATTTGTCAACACTGCCAGTCCTAGTACCTCCTGATCTAGGCAAACCTCTGTTACTCTATCTTGCCGTGTTAGATGGATCTTTCGGCTATGTTCTAGGGCAGCACGATGAAACAGGAAGGAAGGAAAAATCTATTTATTACCTCAGCAAAAATTTCACTCCATATGAGGCCCCGTATTCTCTATTAGAGCGTACCTGTTGTGCTCTAACTTGGGTCGCCCAAAAGCTGAGGCATTACTTCTGTGCCTACACAACATATCTCATATCAAGGATGGATCCATTAAAGTACATATTTCAGAAGCCCATGCCCACTGGCAAGCTAGCCAAGTGACAAATCCTGTTGAGTGAATTCGATATTGTTTACATGACTCAAAAGGTAGTTAAAGGACAAGATTTGGCAGACCATCTTGCTGAGAATCCTGTAGATGGAGGATACGAACCCCTGAAAACATATTTTCTTGATGAGGAGGTATCATTCATAGGAGAAGACATTGCAGAATCCTATGATGGTTGGAGGATTGTTCTTCGATGGAGCAGCAAACTTCAAGGGAGTCGGTATTGGAGCAGTCCTAGTATCATAGACCGGTCAGCATTATCCAATATCCGCCAAACTCAGGTTCCCTTGCACCAACAATATGGCCGAATATGAAGCCTGCATCTTGGGGCTCAATATGGCCATTGACATGAACGTCCAGGAACTGTTAGTGATCGGTGATTCAGACTTATTGGTACATCAGGTACAAGGAGAATGGGCAACAAAGAATTCCAAGATATTGTCGTACCTGCACCACGTACAGGAATTAAGAAAGAGGTTCACAAAGATAGAGTTCCGGCACGTCCCCAGAATCCAGAATGAGTTCGCCGAAGCATTAGCTACTTTGTCCTCAATGATCCAGCATCCGGACAAGAATTTCATTGACCCTATTCCCATAAAGATCCATAATCATCCAGCTTACTGTGCCCATGTCGAGGAAGAAGCAGACGGAAATCCTTGGTTTCATGATATCGATAAGTACTTGGCAAAAGGAGAATACCCTGAGCTTGCAAATTCCACTTAGAAACGCACACTTCGGAGATTGTCCAACAATTTCTTCCACAACGGAGGAATCCTGTATAGGCGGACTCCCAATTTGGGGTTATTAAGGTGTGTTGACGCAAAAGAAGCATCAAAACTGCTGGAAGAAATTCATGTTGGGACCTGTGGCCAACGTATGAACGGTTTTGTTTTAGTAAAGAAAATACTCCGAGCTGGTTACTTTTGGATGACTATGGAAACGGACTGCATCCAGTATGTTTGGAAGTTCCACCACTGCCAAATACACGGGGATATGATAAAGGTGCCTCCAACTGAGATCAATGCAACCAGCTCACCATGGTCGTACGCCGCTTGGGGTATGGACACTATTGGACTAATCGAGCCTGCCACTTCCAATGGCCACAAATTCATTTTGGTCTCCATTGACTACTTCACTAAATGGGTCGAAGCAGCCTTCTACAAAGTAGTTACTAAGAAATTCGTGGCCAACTTTGTCCGTGACCGCATTGTTTGTCGGTTCGGAGTTCCGGAGTCAATCATCACCGACAATGGTTCTAATCTCAATAGTGACTTGATGAAAGCTATGTGTGAAACTTTCAAGATCAAACACAAGAATTCCACAGCATACAGACCTCAGATGAATGGATCCGTAGAGGCCGCTAACAAAAACATCAAGAAGATACTAAGGAAGATGATAGAAAGGCACAAGCAGTGGCATGAAAACTTATCATCACCTTATTGGGATACCGCACCATTTTTCGTACATCAACAAGGGCAACTCCCTTTATGCTAGTTTATGGTACAAAGGCTGTAATTCCTGCCGGAGTGGAGATTCCATCTCTAAGAATTACACAGGAAGTTGAGCTCAGAGATGCAGAGTGGGTAAGAAGTTGTTATGAACAGCTAGCCCTCATAGACGGGAAGAGAATGAATGCAGTATGTCATGGTCAACTATATCAGAACAGAATGGTCAGGGCCTTCAACAAGAAAGTCAATCCGAGACGATTCACACCAGGGCAACTGGTGTTAAAGAAAATCTTTCCAAATCAAGATGAAGCCAAGGGGGAGTTCTATCCCAACTGGCAAGGTCCGTACATGGTTTATAGAGTGCTGACAGGAGGAGCACTCATACTTGCAGAAATGGACGGAGAATTTTGGCCGAAACCGATCAATTCAGATGTCGTCAAGCGCTACTATGTGTAATGTTTATGCTTTCTCAGTGATGTAATTTGAACTACGCCTGAACTGATTCCCGTTTAAGAGGGGATACGTAGGCAGCCCTATGGGTTCGGTCACAATTCAATAAAAATCTATTTTTCCCTGCAATTGGAAACTGGGGCACAAGCATTCACCCAGCCAACTGGGGCAGAATTTTAAGGAGGACCCTCAAAATTCCGAAGCAAGTTTAGCCAATCGCCGCGCGAGCAGCAGTCACAGGCGTCCACCCAGCAAAATAAGGCAGAATTTTGAGGTGGACCCTCAAAATTGCGCAACGGGAGAGGTCGCAATGTCTCAAGCCGTGTCATGTCGTCGGTTCATCTAAAACTATTTTAGATTATACATTATATCCTACAAAATCATGCATATTTATTTCTGAAGTAGCTTGTTTAGCAAACTCTACCCCAATGATACAGACAGTATCATCATGATCAAGCAAACGAGCCAAGCAAAGCCAACAGGAATGCGAACTAACATTTCCCATTTACAAAACTCACGATCTTTCTTTGGATGCATGCAAAAAATTGCAAAAGCCCCGAGACATATTATCCACTCAAGAGGCAAACATCGTTCCTCAAACTCATCGCCAACACTTATTATCAGCACAAACAATGCTTCATTATCACAATGCTCTACCGCAATTTAACACCAGCTACGAATTTTTGTTGTCCTTCCTTAAATATTGCATAAGGCTACCTTTCTGCCTTCCGAGACTAAACGTTGTCTCTATCTGCATTCGCATATTGCATAAGGCTACCATTCTGCCTTCCGAGACTAAACTCTCTCTCCATCTGCATTTGCATCTTGCATAAGGCTACCTTTCTACCTTCCGAGACTAAACGATGTCTCCATCTGCATTCGCATCTTGCATAAGACTACCTTTCTACCTTCCGAGACTAAACGATGTCTCCATCTGCATTCGCATCTTGCATAAGGCTACAATTCTGGCTTCCGATACTAAACATTATCTCCATCTGCATTCGCATCTTGCATAAGGCTACCTTTTTTACGTCCGAATTTAAACGCTACCTTCATTTACTTCTCAAAAGCGATTGATGCCCCTAGCATTATGTACTGCACTTTCCTTTTGGGCTAAGCTCTGCCCCTTTAATTCGTAAGACTAAGCTCTGCTTTGTCAGCATCATACTATTGCATCTTCATGGGCTGAAATATTGCCAACTTATCCAAAGGCGTCATCGTTCGGAGGCACCATCTTCATGGCCCGAGAACACCATGTCATGGCCTGAGGATCTCTTTTATCAGTTTGCATATTATTATTCAAAGGTGTCATCGTCCGGAGGCACCATCTTCATGGCCCGAGAACATCATTTCATGGCCTGCAAATCCTGCATCAAGAAATTAATGGCCCAGGACATCATGGTCTAAAGACATCATCCTTAACCGTCCAAAGACAGCATTCATAGTTCAACGGGAATTTGCATCATGTTTAAATTACGCACGATATATTTGTATTACTCATTTGCAGGTAACCCGGCAAGCAACAGCCGTCATGGCAGGCGCGGTCCCATCCCGGTTCTCCTAACTACCCCGTAAGCCGCTTGTTCACCCAACCTTGCACTTTGCATCCATCCTTATAAAACTTCATCGGTATACTTCGTCGGTGGCTCCTGAACTACATACGGATTGATTCCTGTAAAATCAGGGATATGTAGGCAGCTCAGAAACCAGGGTGCGGCCCGAACCTTTCAAGCTATTTCCACTCGGTCAAATTGCCCAACATGTCTTTACCCAACAACTCTTCCATCCTTCTCGGGTAAAGAGGGGCAGCTGTTGATACCTAATTTTTCCTCAAATTATTTTTTAAATTTGCATATATACTTTCAAAATCATGTTTCCATAATAGTTGGTATTTTTCCATAATTTTCTCATATTTTTATAAATTTATTTCCAGTTTATCCAGTATTTTTATCTCTAATAATTAATTATAAATTGCATTACAAATTATTTCAAAGACATCTCTTGACTTAATACATTATTTTTGGCCTTGGTAAGATCAAATTATTTCACAATTAGCCAGATTGGTACTCTTTGGTTATAATTGCAATAACTTTACAATTATAGCCTAATCATATATTTTATGTTATTTTGGCCCAATAATTAGTCATTTTATATTTTAAATACTATTAATCATGTTAATTTAATTTTATTAAGCTTCAATTTTATTTTTATAATTATCAGCTATTTTTATAATTATCAGCTATTTTTATAAATTATTTATCTATTTTGTATGGGATATTTAACAAATAGCCATTTTTTCATTTGAATAGGGTAAAAATCCTCTGTGCAAAAACACCAGAAAACAGCTATTCCTTTAAGTCCAAATGAGTCCGTTAATCACCTGAAATCAGTCCTGAGCCCCTCAGGACCCCAACTAAATATACCAACACATTACATATGATCATTCAAACTTAGCTACACTCTCAAAACACTACAAAAAATAACATTTAAACACCAAAATCACATCGGATTCAAGCCTACGAACTTTGATATTTCTAAAATCCACCAACGATGCCGAAACTATCCAAAACAACTCCGATTGACTTGAAATTTGCAGACATATCCAAAATGGCATTACGAACCTGTTCCAACTTCCAGAATTTCATTCCGACCCCGATAGCCTATTTTCCACTGCCGGCCGGAAATCGCCAAAAACTAACTTTCGCCAATTCAAGCCTAATTCTACACCGGGCATCACAAAAATATTCTGAACACACTCCTAAGTCCCAAATCACCTAACGAAGCTATCTGAACCATAAAATCCACATTCCGAGGTCGTTTACCAATAAGTCAACTCTCAGTTGACTTTTCCCAACTCTAAGGTCATTTTTAAAGACTAAGTGACTAAACTCTCACTGCAGCCATTCGATTTCAAGCCTACCAACTATAACACATCAATAACAGTATAACCAATTTATGACAAGTCAATAACAATAATTAAAATGCAGATTTTTACGTAACGACGGATTGGGTCGTTACATCATGTATATGGATACTTGTATGGCCTTATCGGCCAATGTTTTGAGTTTACAAATATTATGTTGGCCTTATAAGTTGGTGTGTCACATATATAAGTTTCTATATCATATGGGGTCATCCTATGTCTAGTATTTCCTTATGTTTTAATTTTGTTATCTCTTGATGGCCCTTCTGGCCCATATATCCATGATGGTTTGACAAGAAAGATACATTATGTTGATACTCGATTGAGTAAGGCACCGGGTGCCCGTCACGGCCTTCCGATTTAGGTCGTGACAACCATAACCCAAAATAAGAAGTATAATTTAAAGTATCTTTGTTAAAGGACTTACTAGGTCGAGAATGGTTGCCAAGTTTGAATGGATGTAGGGGAACCCAAATTAGCGTGCCGGCAAGGAATTTCAGCAATGAGAGTATTGTGCTGTGCTGCAAGAAATAATAAAATATTCTCAATTGCAATATTAAAGATAATTAATTACTTTAAAGAAACAAAATTATGTAATTTACAAAGAAAAAGAAGCAGGTCTTGACTAGTGGCGACTAATATGAGAATATCTTGTAATCTACTGGAACGCTGAAGTTTTGCGTGATTGCTTTTACTACTTCATCCCCGTATGCTGAAGTTATGCGAAAAAGCGGGCACACTTACAATTTTTTTTGCTAAGCGGGCACAAGTTAAAACTTGACACAAAAAGCGGGTATAGATGCAAATGCACAGTCTGATTCAGGCCCGGTACCAATGATCCGCCCTGTATTGTGTTCCTGTATAAAAAACAAGGTAGAGCATTTAAGTGATTTGGCTAAACGACTAACGGCTATGAGTTTAAAAGGACTACCAGGAACATAAAGAACTGAATCTAAAGGTAAGGAAGGAAGTGGATTTACTTGACATATTCCAGTTGCCATGGTTTGAGAACCGTTGGCCACTGCGACCGTTGGGAGAGATTGAAAACATGAAATAGTAGTGAAAAGAGATTTATTACAAGAAATATGATCAGATGCACCTGAATCAATGACCCCAAGACTCAGAGGTTTAAGATTGGGAGACACAAGTCACACTACTATCTATTTGAACAACTGAAGGTATCCCTGAAGATGTATGTTTACCTGCTTTGTACTGAAGGAACTCAATATAATCTGGTAAAGAAACCATTTGGAGTGGATTCAATACATTGGATCCAACGGATTATGAGTCAGAGGCTTCTTATACGAATTCCATTATAATGTTGACATCGAGAAAAGCAGAATTTTTTCTGCAAATTATTGTTCACGCCGGAAAAATCACTGTTCATACTGAAAAAAATATAAAAATGATCGGAATTTGATTTAAATTAAATGGGTAGGCTCGGAATTGTGAGGAGAGCATATTATCATGGAGAAGTTTCGCGAAAAATATGACCGGAAAGTAGGTTGGAACCCTTGCCCAAAAATATTTTGTTGCCGGCGCGTGGCAGCCTTTGTGCCGGAGAAATTTTCTGGGTTTGGTCGCCGGAGGGTGATCTACCTTGTGGTGGTGTTGGTTTTTGCACAACACCGACCGAAAGTGACTTTCACGTAGACAGATCTTAAGTCACCGAGAAAATTGCACGATGACTAAGTTCTTTCTTCCCAATTACGCTGGAATGACGCACAATGATCTTTTCACACTAATGCTCTAATACCATGTGAGAAAACACGGAAAAAATATTATTATTGATCTTCTATTTAATTATAATACAATATCCCCTATTCATACAATACATATCATACTCCTATTTTATGTGGGACTTAGATTAAATCATATATTATTTATATAATTATCTAGCAACAACATCACAAAAACGCGACATAGGAAGTAGTAATTAATAAAACAGCTGAGACACGTTTGAGACACATAAACTGCTTGTTACTTAATCGCCGTTCCAATTGATTGGTTTTGGCACCAAACTATGGTAGGTTGAGTTTCATTTTTCATTTAATTTGGTAAAGGCCAACCTACCTTTTACATGCACCTTTTAGAGCTTCAATTAAAGGAAATAGTATTTAGTTTCTTAGTGATGAAAAATTAAAAGACCATTCGACAGCCTTTACCCAAACGATTGTCATATTTTGGCAAAACTTCATCCTAAATTGAGTATTTTTCTTCAGTATAATAAAAAAAATAACCAAAATGAAAATGAAAAGGTCTTACACAACCAACTTTTGTAATTCTTGGTGTAACCTTTTCCACTATATCCATCAAAAAGTAAAAAGTCACGTTCACCACTCCTTATTTTATGTCGGACATATATTTTCAACATTTATACTTATGCTTTCCACGTCCAAATGGGATATAAGATTTTGGGAAGGTAGAAAATACATGGTAGATAAGAACCACCAAGAAATGTGGTGGAATAATTAGGATCCCTCCACCATTAGGACTCGAGTTCGTGCCCCAAGAATAGAAAACTAGGGTGCCGTTTTACCCCCTTACGTGGGCCTATCCAGTGCGAATCTAGACTAGTTGGGAAGACATTTGAAGCTCAAAGATATGCACCACCTACCTAGAGTAACGAATTTTAAAATCTCAGTTGAAGTTGTGAATTCGCTTTGCTGATAACAAAGTATTAGAGAGAAGCATTGCTATAGTCATGGGTCCAACTCCCCCAGGAACAGGAGTGATAGCTGAAGCAACTTTGCTGGCCTCTTCATAACAAAAATCTCCAACTAGCCGATAGCCGCGGGGATTTGTAGCATCCTGTCAGACACCATGAAAATCAACTGTCATTTAGGGGCAATGAGAAGGCAAACAAGTAGTGATCTTTTTCCTTTTCTTTTTGCTTTTCTTAAAGGGCGATGAGCCGTGATCTTTAAAACTATCCACCATCAAATGGTTGATACATTCTTTAACTGGTCTTATGAACAAGCATATGCTCATGCATATTTTATATTTTTGTCTTAAGAGGATCATGAGAAGAGGCAATATCAGACACAAGTATAATGCATAATGACAAGGGATGAGAATAAGGAGACAGTTCATAGATTTCACACCTCAACAGGATTGATCCCGACATCAATAATGACTGCCCCAGGCTTGATCCAGCTGCCTCTAACCATGTTTGGTTGCCCTACAGCTGAGGTTATGATATCTGCTTGTCTCGTGATCTCCTCAGGTTTCTTGGTTCTGGAATGGACAATGCTGACAGTGGCATCTTCCCTCTAGGGTAAATACAGGAAGAACATAGAGAAGGACAAAAATAATTATACAGATTTTATAAGAGTTCAATACCATGCTATTAGAAAGAAACTCATTGCACACTAGAATATTACCTGCAGAAGCAGAGCAGCAGGCGTTCCGACGATATTACTCCTGCCAAAAACAACAGCTCTTTTCCCCTTGATCTCCACATTATACCGATGCAGCAGCTCAATGCATCCTTTAGGTGTACATGGAACAAATAATGGTTCTCTACCTCGCATCGCTAGCCGGCCAATATTTAGTGGGTGGAATCCATCCACATCCTTCTCAATGCAAACAGCATTTAAGATGTTCTGTTCATTCATATGCTGATCCAAAGTTGATAAATACATATATCAGCAATCAGAAGACAACAGCCTAAAAAGACATTAATAACTATGTAAGTACTATAGCTTTTTATTCTTTATCTATTAACTCATCTTTAACAACAAAGAGCTAGTCCATCAGAGCATTTTTTGCATCATACAGCAATATGATAGACATATGAATCAACCACACACGCGTGCAACAAAAGAACAGATTTTTGTCCCATTCACACACCTGGTAAAGTGTTATAATTTAATTGAACCTTATATATCAACATGGTACGCTGCATGTCATGAGTACAGAAAGGATAGGATAATTGCATTGCCAGGAATTGCTTAAGTAGAAGCATGAGCATGCTAGAATACGCTATTACTCAAGTGTACATAAAATGCATCCACGAGTTACATCTATAATAATACTCAAAAGCCATTTAGAAAATAATAAACTAGTCAGTCAGAGTTAGATCAAACTTCAATTCAAGCAACTATATGTTTAATACCAATTACCGCTTCTAAAAAGAAGTAAAATATGTTGAGAGACTAGATTGGTGAAACTACACAACAACAAAAATCTGATTGGGAACCACAAATAATGTCTTGGTGTACTATCTGACAAATTGAGCAGAGGCAAGCTTATGGTTTCTCTCTCTAAAATCCAATATTTCGACATAATTCTGGGAACATATTAATTCATCTATATCCATTTTGAATCTTATTCAGATCAAGCGATGCCTATAATATTCATAACTCTTAAGAATTCAGCAATAAAAGACAATGAATGAAGTATGGTAGCATACAGAAGGTAACGGTAGCTGAACAAGAATTCCATGAACCATAGGATCGTCATTGAAGCCTGAGATATACTTGAGAACTTCTTCTACTGTTGAGTCTTCAGGCAAACACACTTCATACGATTTGATCCCAACAGCTTCACAAGCTTTTTTCTTGTTACAAACGTAAGTTGCAGAATCCTTCCTGTCCCCAAAAAGTACAACTGCCAGGCCAGGAACAACACCTATCGAATCTTTCATCCTAGATATTTCAGCAGTTATTTCGTCTCTGACATCTTTTGCAATTTTTTTCCCATCAATTACTTTTGCCGACGCCTCAGTAGTCATTGAGGCTGCACAATAATGAGAATAATGAAAAAACGTTAAGAATAATAGGCAGAATGAATCCAACAAAGCCAAATAGCGAGCCAAACACCAACACTCTGAACACACGAAATTCTCAACTAGCTTACCTACAACTACTGAAGCTCAATGAAGTTATAACTCTTCAAATGCTAATTATTAAAACTATAGATTCGTTGGTCAAAGTAAAGTCTTGCAGTGAAAGGTGAAGTTGCTAAGTTGAGAAACTAAGTTTACAAGATTATCTATCTGAACAAATTCGACAGTTAATTACGTAAAGGTCCGAACTTTGTATATCTGCACCATAAAAAATTCACATTAGATCTTTGAATCCTATAAAAGATCATTTTCTAGCTTAAGCATTTTATTCATCCAACCTAAAGCAAAAATTTTAACTTTTAAACTATAAGAAAATGTGATTTACAGTACTTGTAACTTTGATTCATTATATGAAATTTAAATGAATTGACTGTGCGATATTTTTAACAGAATTTACCAGTGATGACGGAGGAAGAGGAAAGATGAGCGAGTTGCACGAGTGGTGATGGTTCTGGGAAAACATGGGTTCTGAAGGGGACCAACAGGGGAACGGAAGTGAATTTGGTGGCGCCGAAAAAGCGGTAGGAGCCGAGCTGCGGCGGTTGACGGCGGAGAGCAGTCGTTTACCTTTAACTTCATCATTGTTACCGGAGATGACGCCATGTTCCGACCAAGAAGGTAAACTTGAGGTCTCAATCTCAGCCCTATGCTTGCACCTTTTTGTGTGTGTTTATGCGTGGTTGGGGTTTTAGATTTTTTGGTTTTTATGTTTTTGGGTAGGGTTTACGAGCATTAATCGGAAAAAGGAGCTCCTTTTTATATTTCTTTTGGAAAGACTGGAATAATCTGAGTGGACAGAGGAGGAGGCGGAGGAAAAAATAAGCATCTCTTTCAGATTTTGAGACGGCGCCGTTTCTTAAAACGAAAAAGGCTAAATAAATGAGTAAAAATCATCGTTTTAAAAGCGTGGGCGGAATTTTACGTATGCATTAGCAAGGAAACTCCGTGGGTATTTAATTTTTAATATTTTATAAATATAATTATAATTATAATAAATATTTATAAACAGGTAAAATTATATAAAAGTTGAAGAAAAAAACTATATAGAGAGAGAGAGATGTGTTTCATTCCTATAAAAAACTAGTCAAAATAATCTATTATATGCTATTTACAAGCACAAGTAACTTGAGTCGAAAAGAATAAAATTTTCTACATAGAGGAACAAAAAGGAAGACGAACCTGCAATTTAAACTTTAAACTTATTGCTATGAAGGAGAATGGAATTCTCTTTGCATTTGTAAAAAAAAAAGGAATATTCGTTAATTTTTTTGGGATACTAACAGACTAGCGGACAAGATAAAAAATTAGAAAATACAATTAGAACTTCAATCAATTAAAAAGGTTTTGACTTTAATATTTAATACATTTCAATTACTTTTTAAAACTTTTGAGTAATTACTAGCTGACTTTTGAGAATTTGGGTATTATATGAAGGACTTATTGAATAAATTTGTTTTAATTTGAAAAAGT
Source organism: Nicotiana paniculata (assembly GCA_005239505.1). Taxonomy (NCBI): domain Eukaryota; kingdom Viridiplantae; phylum Streptophyta; class Magnoliopsida; order Solanales; family Solanaceae; genus Nicotiana; species Nicotiana paniculata. The sequence goes on along the minus strand of MDKI01045435.1, from coordinate 3,434 downwards.
TTATGGGGCTTACGCCTCACTACAAAAACGCGCTTCAAACGTCTAGACATACGCCCCCAATTACTGGGCGTACGCCTCTTGAAACTTTCGCCCTACACAATCGCCTCGAGACATTTTTGGTGTGTATCGCACAAAAAACACCTTTTAAAACACCGGTAAAAATATTATTTGGACCCATTAGTTCTTTTTCTTCTACAGCTTCTTTTATTACATTGGGAGTCAGAAGGAGAAGTGGAAGGGAACAATGAGGTATTGAATCCATACCTATTTCATGAGACTGTTCCACTATACCACTAAATTATAAATGGTGATTAGTTAAGGTAAAAATAATTGATATATGGTCAATTGTTTAAATATTAGAATTTGAATGGGATAGAATGAATTATTTACGATTTCAACTAACTTTGAGACTAATATGCAGCTAATTTGATTTGAGTGTATGATTTATAGTTTTGGCACATGTCCTGATTTTTATTGTGTTATTTTACTCTAACCATCTTTTGATGTGTTTTTTTGTTTAAAGGGTGCGATTCGTTAAATACTACTCGTTAGAGCAGTGAACAGTAGCATTATTACTAGGGAGGTATACTAATTTTCCCTCACTGTGGCCATAGATATAAATATTACATTCCAAAATTTGTCTTGAGAAAATAGTTCCCGCGATGTCTGCCCTAAAAGTATGTATAACAAACACCGGAGGAACTGCTCTTACAAAAATTGTATCAAAAAAAATCCTTCTTGGCTCCCTCCTTTGCTAGTAAGTCAGCAACTTTTTTCGTCTCCATGTAGCTGTATTTCACTACCACGTCTCCTAGTCTTTGGACGATTGACCTGCATTCAAAGACAAGGTTTCCGTTGTTAAGCATTCTAATTACCTCTGTGGAGTCTGTTTTGATTTCCAAGGGCATTAGCTGCCTTTCTTCAACGATTTGCAGACCTTTCAGTACTGCAAGCAGCTCAGCCTGAGTGTTGATAGTGTGTTGAATACTTCCCATGTAGCCCAACACCCAATTTCCACTTGCATTTCTGAAGACTCCTTCCACTCCTCCCTTTCCCGGATTCCCAACTGCCGTCCCGTCTTTGTTGAGCTTGTATGTGTTGGTTAGAGAGGGGTCCAGTTGACCCATATAGTTTTCTCTTTTGTGGGTGTTCTATTCACCGATATGATTATATACTTTGTTGCTTTTGTCAGAGTAACTTTTGTATTAACCATATCCTTCCTATTTTTGAAGAGATTATTGTTTTTTGAAAGCGAAATTTGCCAGAAGAGATATTGTTTCTTTTGACGTTATTAATGGACACTTGAACATTCGAAAAATAAAATTAAAATATAATGAAAAGTAGAGGATCTTAGAGGAGAAGAGGAGATAGGCGCGAAAATCATTTTTTAATCTACAATAAATAGATGAAATATTTTACGGCAAACGTATGCAATCTTCTGCGAATGAGCACGATGAATCAATGGGGTCCGATAGGATGTGAGTTCAAAGCACAAGGATTTTAAGTCCTATTGGATCACACAAGAATTTGATGTCAACAAACTAACTTTCTACTTTGTTTCTCGAAAAGAAGATCAATGTACACTAACTTTATAGTGTAGTTACTTCTCTAATACATATGGATCAATGGCTACTTTGCTAACTGGTTAAACTCTAATAGCCATGTAGTTACTCTTCTAAAACATGAACCAATGGCTACTTTGCTAAGCATTTGGAAAACTGATTAAACTCTAATAGCCGGCCCAAAAAGTGGCCAGTTAATTTTACACTGAAACCACTTCTTTATCATGAAGAATAAGAGAGTATTCCACATATTATTCTCACGTACGTTTGTTTTTAAAGCTAAGCAAAATAAGTTGGAAAACGACATAGATCATTAGAAAAAGAGGGCAAAGATTAAGGATTCTAATTACTATCCAGATCCTCTCACTTGAAGAAAGCAAGGGATCATTTGCAGCTTGGCAAACCAATCAAAGCAAACCCGCAATACAATTAACAATACTCCATGTGTGAATACTACCTGCTATATTGCTCGATAATGTATGCAGGTCTAGGTTGTTTTGATGCTTTCCATAGGTATGAGCGTATGGCTATAGACGAATGTGGCGACCAAGAAAATATTTCCTGTGGATGTCTACAATTGAAATCTTTGATAGATTTGTTCAAAACATGGGTAGATTTTTCCTGGTTTATTTTTCTTAAATCAGTAATGGTGATTATCAGGTTGAAGCAACGGATCAAGTCCTCCTTTTACTTCTTCAATTAACAGTAATACGGTTAATTATTTAACATCTGTTAGGTTAAAGGAGCAATATCAAACATTTAAATTGAGGACTAAAATCAGAATAAAACAATAATTCAGGAATCAAAAATGCTACTTGCCCTTAAAAAGTTTTGGGGCCCTAAAATTTTGGGAGCCTAAAGTGAAGGCTTTACCAGCCTCCCCTTGAGCTGCCCTTGGGTTATGCCAATAGATTTGCTCTCTTGCATAGCTTGTTGCTTGCTACGTACTATATTTCTTCTGTACAATTTCCAAGAACAGTGGTTAAGTAAAACACTATACACTTATAAGGAGTATCTTCCCTTCTCAATTCCATCTTTTTTGGGTCCAATCAATGCTAATCCCTGTTTCTTCTTCTGGTAATCATATTGCTAGTGTTCCCCTTCACTAACTTGGTTCTCATCCGAAGAATCTGGAGGCTGAACTTTGCCTTTATTCACCACACGAGAAAATCCATAGCCTAGAGAACTTCCACTAGTTTCACATAGCTGCAAAACATAATCCAGCAGCATAAAATATCTAACAAAATCGGAACTATGAAACCTCCTACAACATTCCAAAAGCTAAGACAAGTAGTGCAAGTATAATTTACCTCAGTAAGCTCAGAGAGGTGGTGGGACCTGAACTCATTGATTGTTGCCGCTATCTCTGCCATTGGCAGCTCAGCCTAGAATACACAATATATACTCAGAATTTTATTTGCTTCATGATGGTTATAGATTGCCAAAAGCAAACTACAAGGAGGTCGAGATGCAAAATGCAGTGCGCAGCTAGATTATTGCATCAGAAGATCCAACAATTGGTCCTTCCCGTCAAGAATGTTAAAGAATACAGTAGAACAAATCTCTATCCAAACATGAATTATGATACGCATTTCAGCTTTGAGGTATATCATTTTCTAACAACAAGTTCGAAAAAATCACTCTAATGTAAAGGGAGGGGATTGTGGGCAATTATGCAGTTGTGAAGTGCTTTAAAATCGCTGTATTAAATAATGAGGTAATAGGGCACTGAATTTGTACGAAACCTTGAGAAAGCCATATGCTATAACATTCTGAAGGACTAGCGTAGAATGATACATGATGATAAGATATTGAAGCATCATCCATATCTCTACAGTATTGGGACGAAACTTCTCAAATTAGAATTTGGTT
>MDKI01022579.1:0-24666 GCA_005239505.1 Nicotiana paniculata | reverse complement strand
TACAATATAAAGGCAGGGTGGGGGTGGGTGCGTGGGTGGGTGGGGTGAGGGTGGGTTGGGGCTATGTTTTAGAGAGTCGCTGCTAAAATTATAAAAAAAATTATAAAATAAAAAAAAACTAATATTATTAGTGAGAATACTATTAAATAAAAGATTATCCGGGTAAAAATCTCGTTTAAGGAATTAGCTATAAATAACTATAAATTGACACTGAACACTTAACAACTTAACACTAACATTATAGTTTGCGAGTTACGATTTCGGTCAATAAAGTATGAACTTATCATTCATTCATATATGAGATCTATCAGTGGCGGAGGCAGGATCTCCGCGAAGGGGGTTCAAAGAGAAAAAAGTTTAAAAAAAAAAATTTAGCTAGTGGTAATTGAACCTATGACCTTACAAAAAAGTTTTGAACCCCCCTGACCACTAAGCTACACTTTTGAATTGTGTCAAGGGGATTCAAAACTTAATATATAGAGGTACAAAACAGATTTTGTCTTATATATACAGTGTAATTTTTCGGCGAATGGGGTTCGGGTGACCCCTTCCGCCCCCCTAAATCCGCCCCCGAGATCTATAAGTACTTTTGTTACAAAAAAGGAACAACTCATGCATTCATTGCATATTGTCACACATACACAAAAAAAATAGTTTGTGTATACTATAATCTAGGAAGAAAAACAAATGTTCTGGTCTAGATTTAGCCTAGAAAGTGAAGCTATCAATATCATAGATAATGTTAGAAAGCATAAGGAGATCTCTCATGTATTTAGTCAAACTTGATAAAATACAATGCACTTCATTTAGATGTCGAAATATCTAAAAAATTAAAATACGAAAAAGGCCTAAAAATGCCACTCAACTTACTGAAATGGCCTATCGATTCCATCCGTTAAAAGCTCGCTATTTCTGTGCCACTACTGTTACACATTTGGCCCATCTATGCCATTATTTGACTAACGACTGAAATTATTTTTTTTCAAATATTTATAAGACCCACATTTCCACGTGTCCTGTCATTATTGGTCCGACTTAACCCATGCCCTACATAATTTTAACCTTGGTTAGGTCTATCTACCCAAACCAAACCCGTTAAAACAAAACCAAATCATTAACTCAACCTAACCCTTCATACCAAATCCCCTTCTCTCTAGTCGTCTCTTTCATCAAAGAAATTCCATTTCTCAAAAATCCCTCTTTAGTCTTCCTAGGTTTTCGAACAGAAGCAAGGGTATTGTCAAAGGTGGCTTCAAAATTCAATTTTGTTGGAAGATTGATGTAATTATCAAGGATAATAAATCCAAAATTTTATTTAATTTGGTGGGTAGGGTTTAATAGGGTATGTGTAAATTCTGTTCATGTGGGGATTGTTGTGCATGTGGGGTTACTTGTTTTTGTCTTTGATTTGGGGTTTGTCTTTCAAATGCTATGCATGTGGGGATTAATTTTATGTTTTTGTTCTTTTCTATGTCGGTCCCCCAAATAATTGTCTTCCTAGGGTTTTGTTATTCTTGTATTTTTAATTGTCGAGATGTGTAATTCTTACTTATTCCCTCAATTTTCCATTATGTCTTCCTTTTGCATGTGAACTTTATTGAAGCATGACTGACACAGTAGACGTGTATTTCAACTACGGGGATGAATGAGTAATTTCTCCAGAAATATTGTATAATAAGAGGCTGGTCCATATGTGGAATAGGTTTGACCCAGATTTGTTGTCTTATAAAGATTTATGTGAAGGGTTCACAAAAGAGTTAGGGTTATTGAAGTGAAACAACTTTTAGTTGCTGGGCGTCGGGTAGGCTCTATATAATTTATGGAGATGATAGTATCAGGGCATTACAGTGTCTTGTTACATGTTCTATATATAGGTTCAAAATCATAAACTTGTTTGTTGTAGATGAGTTAGAGTTTAATGTCGAGTATTATGCATCATACTGAAACATTCCATGTAGATGTTAAAGCAGTATCTGAAAATGAGCATTTTATTAGGGATTATGATTTTGATGTTGATGCTCCATCTGATGTTGAATATGATTCTGAAAGACTTGAGGTTATTAGCAAACAAGGGAGGAGGGTAGTGAGTGATAGGTTGGAGAACTTTAAGGAGTTGGATAAGGGCATGGCATTTAAAGATATTGTGGAAGCTAGAAGAGTAGTGAACTATTATGCAATTGCTAATGGGTATGGCTTGAAGATTGAAAAAACAGATCCCACTAGGGCTAGATATATTTGTGAGGTTGGATGCCCTTTTAGATGTTCTATCTCAAGGGATAAAAAGACTAATGAGTTTAGTATCAAAAACTTGAAGGCAGAACATAATTGTAATCCTTGTTATAAAAATCCAAGGGCTGATGCTAAGACATTAGCACAATACTTCAAGAATAAACTACAAAACAATCCCAAGTATACTATTAAAGATATGAGAGGGGAGTTAGAGAATGATTTTAAGCTTAATGTAACAAGATCTAAGATTAAAAGGGCTAAGGTGATGATCCTTGAGAAGTTAGATGGGAGTTTCAAGGATGAATATAACAAGCTTGAAGCCTATGGTCAAGAACTAAGACTGTCTAATCCTGGGAGTGATATTGCAATCAACATATCAAAGGATGCTTTGGAAAAAGGAAAAAGGAGGTTCTTGAGATTGTACATATGTTTCCAAGCTTTGAAGCTAGGCTTCAAAAGTGGATTGAGACCACTTATTGGTTTGGATGGTACTTTCTTGAAGGGAAAATGCAAGGGTCAGCTATTGGTGGCTTGGACAGTGGTTGACAAGGAAACAAGCAGGACTTGGAGTTGGTTTGTTGAAATTTTGAAGAGGTCTTTGGACCTAAATAATGGGGCTGGAGTGACAATTATATCAGACATGCAAAAGGTACCATTTCTTTTTTTAATTCTGCTTTTTTCATTTCTGGAGTTGTATTTTTGCGCTGTTTCATTTCTGTTTTCATCTGTTTTCAATATTGTTTCCTCTTCTGCTTTTCTTCTATTTTCAACACTGTTTTTACTTCTGTTTTTTCTTCTATTTTCAATATTGTTTTTCTTCTTTTATCTCTTCTGTTAATTCTATTTTATGTTTCACTTCTGCCATCACATGGGTTATTAGATGATGTATCCACCAAAAGCATGGTGTAGAGCCTACTTTGATACACAATGTAAAAATCTAATGGTGGATAACAATTTTACTGAGTCCTTTAATGCATGAATTATAGATAGACATATGCCAATTATCAAGATGTTGGAGAACATAAGGATCAAGGTAATGGAAAGGCTTGCAGACCGTGATGGCAAAGCTATGAGCTGGAATGACAATTTCAGTCCACCATGTATGAAACTGTACAATGACTATACAGAAATATCACATGCTTTCACTTTGAACTTTAATGGAGACAATGGCTATGAAATCACAAAAAGTAAAGACAAACATACAGTGAATCTTGAGAAGAAGAGATGTACCTGTAGGTTGTGGGATTTATCTGGAATACCTTGTCCCCATGATATTAAGGTATTGATGCATGAGAAGATTGATCCAGTGACACAAATACACTGGTGGTATAGTAATGAGGCTTACTTGCTAACATACAAGTACATAATTCAGCCTGTTAGAGGAGTGCAATTCTGGAATGTACTGCCTAGTCATGCCATGGAGCCACCTGAAATTGTCAAGCTGGTTGGAAGACCCAAAGTAAAGAGAAATAAGGTTGCTGATGAAGCTTTAAAGAGGAAAGGTGAGTGGAGTAGTTCAAGGAAGAGAATTATATTGACATGCAGACAGTGTGGTGATGAAAATCATAATGCAAGAGGAAGTTACAAGGTAAAGATTTATATTTCTTGTTGTATATGAAATAATTCAATTTTTTGCAGATTATTTACTAACTATTGTCTTTAGTTGGCAGGGTAATGGGGTTGGACCTAGTTCAAAAAAGAGGAAAGTTGTGGACAATACCCCCACATTGACATCTTCAAAAGATGAAACACAAGAGCTTAGACAGAGTTCATTGTTTGGTGAAGCATTCTTTGAAACTGAAGTGGGAACACAACAGTCACAATAGTCAGTATTTAACACTCAAGCTGGAACACAAGAGTTCAGTAGTTATGGACCTCATCTTGGAGATGATGAAGACCCAACAATTAGGCCGATGGTTATATCTGAGACTGACACAAGACTAGCCATGAGGAAGGTACAGATGAATGCAATTGGTACAAGAAGGATCCAGTTTACTGGAGATGAAACAGGTGCAGCAACACCAATGAACCTGCCTTATTCACCAACAAAGGCTACTTGGAATGGAAAACCAGCAATTACTTCAAGCCAACTTCAAGTAGAAGTTAGAAAAAGAAGTACAAAATGAAGGCAAGGAAAAAAGAAGTACAAAATGAAGGCAAGGAAGGGCCAAGGAGAACAAGCAGATGATTGAAAGCTAGTTTACTATTTTTGAATTAGCACTAGCAGCTAGACTGTTTAAAGTACTGTTTTTTTGTAATTAGCACTAGCAGCTAGACTATTTAAAGCACTTTTTTTTGTAATTAGCACTGACGGCTAACCTACTGTTTTTTGTAATGTTCAGTTAACCAAAATAATGTGTGAATGCAGTTTGAACAGTTTTTGTAATACAGTTTTTGAAACTGCTGAATGTCCAGTTTTATATGTCCGATTTTTGCAGTTTGGTTTAGCTTCAATTATGTGCAGTTTCTATGTACAGTTTTTATGTGCAATTTTTATGTCCGATTTTTGCAGTTTGGTTTTGCTTCAATTATATGCAGTTATGCAATTTGAATGTATAACTTTTATGTGCATTTTATACAGTTTAGTTTTATTGATCTGATGCATCTAGGTATGTGCATTAGCTTTAGATTGTCTCATCTACACTTGATATACAATACATCTTAGTCCTATATCTGCTTTACCAAGTCTAGCTGATACTAACACATTGTTACTCCGTGTAGTGAACAATTTTAATAACGTTTGAATACATAAACTATTACATGATTCGGAAATATTGGAGACAAGTTCACAACATAGACTATTACATGATTCGAGAAGATTGGAGACAAGTTCACAACATAGACTATTACATGAAGTAAAAATTACATAGTACCTAACAAAAGACCAAACTATAGAATTCTAAGCAATGATCATTACATGGATCATTTGGTAGCCCATGTTGCCATGAACACAATAAGGCAAGCGAACAACCAAATCAAGAAAATCGATGCTGGAATACTTTTTCCCTCAACTCCACAATCTTCAAGTTATCCTCAATAGCAGACGCTTCAAGTGCATCCAATCTTTCCCTCAACTCTGTTATCATTGCATCATCAATAACAACAGAAGCTTCTAAATCATCTCTCTTCTTCAATAACCTATTTTTTTCAATTTGAAAAGCTTCCAATTTTCTCCTTTGACTGCTAATGACGATTGCAGCTCGCCGGAGAAATTCAACATCGTCTCATTCCCAATACCCACAGCCTTATTTCTGCCAAGTAATTATACAATAAAATCACCGATTATGTTCCGATAAAAATAAAATATTACACAATAAAATTGTGAATTGCATTATGTAAATTATACTTACTTCAGGCAATGGACACTAGTAAAAATGTCTCCCACAGTTAATAGGAGTTTTCACCGTAAAATGATGCGCTACAAATCCACAACGACACTTCCTCTTTGAGTCAATTGAGCCGCTTGACCCACCAGACATTTTGAACACTTTAACAATAAAAAGTTACTTTGGGGAGACGTAAAATGATGCGCTAGAGAGCTAAGGTTACAATTTCAGAATGATAATGGAGAAATTGAATTTAATGGAGGTTTTAGGGTTGCTGATTTGGGGAAGACGACCGGAGAGAAGGGGATTTGGTATGAAGAGTTCGGTTTGGGTTAATGAATTGGGTATGTTTTAACCGGGTTGAGTATGGGTAGATAGACCTAACCAAGGTTAAAATTATGTAGGGCAGGGGTTAAGTCGGACCAATAATGACAGGACACGCGGAAATGTGGGTCTTATAAATATTTAAAAAAAATATTTCAGCAGTTAGTCAAATAATAGCATAGATGAGCCAAATGTGTAACGGTAGTGGCATGGAAATAGCGAGCTTTTAACGGATGACATCAATAGACCATTTTTGTAAGTTGAGTAGCATTTTAGGCCTTTTACGTTTAAAATATGTGATGTTACACATCAATATTGGACCAAGGGGTATGCAGGATTATTGAGATCCCCCCCACACAACTAAACGTTTAGAGTTCGAGTCATGAGAAATGAGAACGTCTTGATAAGCAACAATTTACTTTCCTTAGTATGGATCCAAATTAGTCGGGTCAACAATTTCTGAGTATCAGATGCCGAACATATATTCCTGCCACTCCTAATCAAATTTATAACTTAAATTTTAGGTATGTCATAATAATGTTATTCAACGAAAAGAAAAAGAAGGAAGAATAAAAATATAGCAGCTATTAATTGGGAGTTTAGAGAGAACTAAATATTTGACACTAAGTTACCTCCACTAATGAATTAACACTCTCAGATAAACAACTACTATTTACATAGCAATATGTGAAAACTTAAGGAATAAGGAGCTAATGTTATATAATGAAATCATCAATAATCTAAACAACTTGCTTTCTTGTTCCTCTTTTCTTTGGATCTTCACTTAATGGATTTGTGTGGGAAATTCCCAAAAGTTGTCCTCTCAAATTTACAAAAAGAACAAGGGTCGTAGAGACGAATCCAAGATTTTAAATCAATGGGTATAGAATATCTCTATAGAGTATCACTGCATCCACTCTTACTTTGTAGTGGGGAATACAAATTTAGAATATCTAATATTTTTTCTAAAAAAATTCAGCTGTATGTATAGTTCTCCACTGCCCCGTTGGACATGATTATTGGCGCGTCTGCTCTGTGTAGTTTACTAGCTGTTCAATTACAACCTGAAAAAGAGTTAGAAGTCCACAAACAAAAATAAGTCATGCACCAAATAGAAAGCTCTCCTTTAGAGGAAAGGGAAAAAATAGAAAAGATACTGTAGTTACAAAGAAAACAGGCATTAGCAGAACAAATTCAATCTTTAAGAACAAAAAGAAGAAGCTAGACGTCTAAACTGAGATACTCGTATAACCAAAATCAAGATAAATCGAGCTATTTCAGCATGAATGGTATATGTCCTCAAAGAATCAATTATCTACTTATCTAATCACAATGCCATCTGCAGCTAAGTTGTGCGAGAGAGTTGCATTCGGTTCAATGACCTAAAATGGTCCACAACAATCTACTCATGTTGAAATGTTTAGATTCAAAAATGAAATGTAGAGTGAAAGATAAGGCTTCTTTCTGAAGATGCAGTTTAGGTACTGGGAGCAAGCTAAAAATATCAAATAGAATCAAGAAGAATCTTAAACAAACAGACATATTAGTTTAAGCAGTACAGTTGATATGGAGTTCTACCATAAGCTTATATGGAGAGAGTGAATCAGCTATGTCAAAGCCCTGATACTGTCGTGTGTTAATGATTTCAAACTATTTTCTTTGAATAGAATATATCTGAAGGCAACATAGGAACCGACCAACTCCGCTATCCACTGTGTTCGAAAGACTCAATTCCACACAAAGCAAATGCGAATCAAGGTTCATTTTCAATAAGAGATATATCCATGAGATGTTTATTCTGCATAGTTTGAACATTGTATGACCTGATCAACACATCCATACGCACCTCCATAGCTCACACAAATCAAAGACGTGGGCTGCAAGTTCCTAGGACTGAATTCTTATTGAGGGCGATTAGTCTGCACGTGGCAATAAGAAACTGAAGCCTGAATTTTCTCGAATAAGTGGAGGTGGTTCGATGTCTGCAATATCAATCTGATCCATTGATTTAGAGAGGTCATCAATTGAGAACGGTATGCTGCACCATGATCAACAAGTGTGATCAGCAATCAGTGAAAAGTTCATTCTCAGGACGTGGTGCACAGAAAGGAAGAGGCAAAAGTTTAGGATAATAGAATCTCATAACCAACCTCGAATCATCATCAAGCAAAAAAGAATTGCTGACTGCATTATTAGAGTCTTCAGTCATTAACACACGCATATTGGATATAACCTGTCAAATAATTTGTAAATTCTATTCATTATATGCTAGGAGAGGACAAAAGTAAGAAGATGTGGGGCAACTAAAGATGCAGGAGACAATGTTCAAAGCTGTGTAAGCCAATCCCAGCAAGAAATAATGAATTCATATTTTAGTGAAGCAGGGATTGAGGACATACTATTGAAAAATTGTTGTATCTAACTTGAGAATGGCCATAAAATCAATATGCACTACATGACGCAAAGGAACATCAAAATTATCGACTATCTGGTACCAAAATAACATCTAGAATATTTGCTGGACATAAGTTATGGCTTACATCTGGCGAAAGGCTATGTGTGCCATATTTGTCATCCCAATACATTGTGCTGATTCTGTAAAGTTGTTGAATGCTAAGCACCTGTTCATAATTCACAACTTAATGAAAATGATAACGTATGGGCTCAAGAGATAGCTCTTCGGAATATGTAGTTGTCCAGTACTTACAGGACATAGATCGTGACTTATTTCATCCAATGTCTTCTTTGGCTTCTGGTGTATGACCTGGCATTGTCAAAAGGAACATAATAAAGGATTTCTGCTGATGAAATATGGACAAAGCTCATTCCAAATTCTTTGGAACTACAGTTTTTAGGTTTGTTCACTCAAATTTTGTGACACATATCTTCAATCATGATGATATTGCATAGCAATAAGTATGAAAAGAGATTTCTGTTAGTACAGGGAAAGGACATAAATTTGTAATTGTGAAAGAATCTGAAAATCCAACCCAAAACCTTAACACAATGGGTGCACTAACCCAGGACATTATACGTTCCTTTGGAAACCTTTACTCAACCAAACAAGGGGCAGCTGTATTGCTTTAACACCCTCTCGCATGTGTAATCTGGTTCTATGGTGTACACGTGGACTGATTTTATTGCTCGATGGGTTGAATTGAGCGAGAGAGAGAGAGAGAGAGTGTGTGTGTGTGTGTGAGAGAGAGAGAGAGAAGCCCAGTGCAGCTGATGGGCTGAGTTGAGAGAGAAGCCCAAAGCGATAAATGAAGAGAGAACAAAATCCAGAACCTTAAGGCAATGGGTAGAGCAGCCTGGACATTATGAACTCCTTTGTAAACCCTTTGAGGCACAAATGTATTTCTCAAACATTACCACTAATTTTCTTCTATCTAATATTACTAGGCAAAATCTTGCTATTGTTTTTAATCAAAAAATATGCACTAGATAATGGTGTCCTTTGCCTTTGCTCTCTTTCAGTTCATTCAATTTTCTCTTTAATCCAGATTAGAAGATGCATTACCAAAAATCCAATTGCCTGCCTTATATGTTTGAGCTCCTCCCAAGCTAGTCCTGCATACTGAACAAGTTCCTTTCATCAGTGAGAAAAAAGAGTGGGTGAATAATGTTTAACAAGTGGCAGGAGACCAAGGTACCTCATCAGTTGCTTTGTAGCACCAGTGTTCCAGTTCTGCCAAGCCAGTTTTTACATACTCACCGTTGCTAAATGAACAGCATTCTCTTCTCAGCAAAAGGCTACAGCAAGGAGGCACAAATAAAGAAATATAAAGTTTAGTTTATAGTTGAATCGTGAAGTTAAAAAATATTATGAGATGCCCCTTGACAACAGACCTGTTAAATAATTGGACATTGATGAAAGAAAAGACTTGAGTAAATACTTTGCGTACAAGAAATGGAGGCACCTGAAATACCAGAAATAAAATAGCCTAATTAAGAAAAAGACAATAGGTACTTGTCCACAAGACAGAATCTAACCCACGTCTAAAAGTTGTATCTTGAGGTAACCAATATATTTCTTCTTTTCATATATGTATGACTTAATTTATGATAGAGAATGTTCTGCCACAATGCATCATATACTTAATAGACGGTCACAAGTTTCAGAAGAGTACGGTCATTCTTCCTTCATCTAGAATATATTACTTAAATTACATGAAAGTAACTTCTTATTAACTACAGTGCAGAGCATTATTAAACTGATATTAATCTGACAGATTACTGCTTTTTCTTACTATTTATTTAAAATAAAAATAGTAACCGCAGGTGAGTTGTGAATCAGGTTCTGTAATGCATCTCAAATCCTATATCATATTAGTCACTTTGTGAAGGAAATGATGAGAGCTATCCAACGCCATTGCTTCGCGAAATCACCTAGGTTGGATTGCAAAGGACAGTGGAGCTTAGGATTTTGCATAGTTTTAGTTCAATCAACAAGAACTATGGAGCGAGAATCTCAAGGATATTAACTATTGATACTAGATCAGAGCCCATTGAGTATTCATCCTTAACAAAGTAAAAACTATAAATCTCAAAGTTGCCTGCGAAACCACTTCAGTCCTATCGTTATAGCTACTTTTGGTTCCAATTTTCTCGTCCTGTTCTACTGTTCACTGAAGTCCAATATTTAAATGGGCAGAGATAAGATGCCATTAATCTCACTGTTATAAAACCAGCAATATGTTTCTGTGGCTCTTACATGATTGGCTTTCAATATGTTCAAAAAGTTAGCAAGGCTCTTGACAATTCCTTGCCAGTGAGCGATCAAAATTTCCTGAGCAGCAGCATTTGCAAGTGTACGTGCTGTTGACCCTTTAAGTAAACCTGCTCTGGATATTCTTGGTGCCTAAACCATACAGTGGAGCATATAAAAAGATTTCAGTACACCAAGCATCTAATGTTCTCTACTAAATTAAAATATTTAGATAAATCTACGGTAATATCTTTGAACCTGAATGCACAACCCCAGCAATGGGGAAATCTCTTTCTTAAGATTATCACGGATCATTCCATAAATCTTTTCCACATATGCTGTTAGCTGCTGTTTAAACAACAAAGCAGGATATTTGGCTTCAACTTGGCGCAAGCTATCCGCTCCACCAGCCGAATCACCATCAATGAGAGAAAGATTGACACCTTGAGGGGTTCCACGGAAGCTCTAAAAAATTCTTTTATCAGCAAAAAAGTTTTATACATAAATGATAAATATCAATGCAAAAAATGGAACTATTTTCACCTGTGTCATTCTCCCAAATAAAGAGGCTGATGACGATCGCCTGTGCTGTGGGGTCATCCCAGCAGCACCACCAGCTTTCAACGTACGTTGCAGCAGAAGCAACAAAGTAGATGCATTGGATAGCCAATAGGCTAACATATCATTGTTGTCCTGAGTCTACAATATAGAAAAACTAGTTTCTTTAGTGAAAAATAGACCTTTATTTTATTTATCTGCATCTTTCACTATGACAATGTATTAACTATATTAACACTGACCTCAATAGCTTGGCCAATGGTTTGTATTACCCGGTCAAAGATACTGGTTCGCTCAACTTCGAACGATCGCCACTGCCTAAGGCACTTGTAAATAATGCAGGCCGCAACAGGTCTGCCCTTAGAGAAGCCAAGGTGCTGTGCAATACACCGGATGAGCAAGTCCTGATACTCTTGTTGTTTATCATTAAGTGATTTCTGTGGTCTTCCCTCGACCTCGGAACTTTCCCTTGAAAATGAAGTGCTATGCAGATCCTTTACAAATTTCAATTGTTAGTCAACCAATAAAAGAGGTCAGCAATATACTAAAAGGACAATTAATATGCAAGCCTTTGACTTACTATGTTACTACTTCTTGTGCTCTCGGTCCTCTGCCAATATAATAGAACAGGGAAAAGTAAGTTATAGATTTAACATCTAACATGAGTCAAGGTTTGCAGGATTACCTGAATACTCGATCTTGATCGTCCAGACAGCAATTTATTATTCTGTGCCATTGTCAGAGCCTGCTGGCGAAGTACTTTATTTTCAGACTCTAAGTTGGTGAGCTTTTCTTCAAGCCTATTGGTAAGAAGGACAAAAAATTTCATCAACTAAATCCTGAAAATGTCCAAGGTTCTCCGAGATATACATTTTGTTGTACAAGGATATCACTGATAGACAATATTTGGTCTAATATTCCAAACAAGTGTTCAAAGCAGGTTTAGATCAAGAGCTATCCTTTGCTCGACATTAGTCAGAGGTGACTATGACAATCATTAGCCACTGAAAGAGGACCATTAACTGACTGACTTCCAAGCACAACTTGAGCAATTAACCTTCAAGTCACAGGACAAATTTATAATGGTGTATGTACATATATAACAAAGAAACCTATTGTGTGAACGGTATCATCTAAAAGCCTAAACTGAGAGAGGGTACATGTTTATTTATATATATTTTATAAAGCACTTTCCCTCACATGAAAGAGGTGGAAAGAAAAACTTGGTAATCTTCTTCACAGATACTAGTCTCGACTTTGAATCTGAGCTTTAGATCAAGTAGAAGAACAAACAGAAGGATATTTCCACTCGAAAAGTAGATTCTTAAAAAGGAAATCTGTTACTTGTGATGACCCCGCATTACTTAGCGTCGGTCACAGTCTCCCTGCTGGGTTGTGACATTACTGTTTTTTAGTTATTTTAATGTCTCAAAGGTTGGTAATCTCTATTCTTACAGTAGATAAGGAATAAAACAACTTATTACCTGCTCCCTGATTCCTGAAGTTGTTGAACCTTTTTTTCAGTTTCTTCCAACTTCTTGTGCTTTTCTTCACTTGATTCTTGAGCTTCAGCACATTTTCTCTCAGAATCATCAGCACGTTGCTTTTCCGATTGCAATAATACCTATATAAAGGTTGAAAAAAGATGAATTTACACTCATATTCTGTACAGTCTCTCCTTAGTTCTAGGGTGGGGAAAATGTCATGTTGAGAGAACATGGGGTTAACTTTACGAGTTCAGTGTCGTTACCTTTAAAGTTTCCATTTCTGAATTTAAAGCGTCAATCTTTTCTGTATCCTCGACAAGAACCGGCTTCTCTTCCACGATCGAGGTGGCATCTTCAATTGCTTTCTGAGCAGTCTCACGTTCCTTGACGAGCAGCGCATTGGTTTGATCCACTTTGCTTTGCACTTCTTCCAAGGAATTCTTCAGCTTTGCTATTTCCTGGCCCTTTGCTTCTTCCAAGTCCGTCTGTGAAATAATGCATCAAATAGTGTCCCTTTCTAAAAACGGAAAACTTATCATAATCCACAAGCCAAAAAGCAATGTTGCGCGGACTCTCCAAAATGCTGCCACACCCGTGCCGGATCCTCCAAAATGCACCTCGTGACATTTTCGGAGAGTTCGAGCGACATAGACAAAAAGCAGCAAGAATATTTAGCTTTTAATTAATATCTTGTTCCCCGATGATATCCAGGTTATTCTCCATTGTGCTTACATATCAAGCAGGAAAAGGAAATACGCGATGTAATGCAAGTGTATTACCCTTAGACGTTTCTCCAACTGCAGACGCCATGTAAGTTCTTCAACCTGTTTTTCAAGCTTATCCTTTGCTTCTTTTAGTGCACCTGTTTCTCTTGCAGCCTGAAGGTAATGGAAATGTGTATTAACAATCCACAGTGATAGACACAAAATAGAATTTTACTCTATCAAATAGAAAACAATAATTCTGATACATTTTTCTTGACATGTGGAAGGACAACTCCTTAGCAGAAAATATTAGGGGGACTATAAGTTCAGAGGAGCGATTAAGTGATCCATCATACTGCAGAACAGCTTTAGTCTTTTGCTATGCAAATAACAATAATAAAGGTGAATTATCCACCGGGGGCGGAGTTAGAAGCCTCAATGTGGATTCAGCCGAACGCAGTAGCTTTTGCTCAAACAGTGTATTTGTGTTAAAAAGTTCATTAAATATGAACAAATATTAAATTTAGAGCCCAGTTATTAGCACTTGAAGTCGTCGTTTTAAAACTCAGAACTCATAAAGTTAAAATCCTGGCTCCACCTCTGTTATCCACCACTTAAATAAAGGCCTTAGCTAGCAAATCTTTAGTTAGGTCAAAGGGCGTCATCTCAGAGCAAGTCAAAGGAAAGTGAAAACTGTAATACAGAATAAATGGGATAACAACCCTAAACCTACCATCTTTAGTTTCCGAAGCTCTTTCTTTGCAACCTTTCCCCTCCATCTGCATTGTGTTACAATTGATGCAATTATGAGTTTCTTGTAGTATGAAAAGGCTCTGTGTCCATGCCAATGTGCCTGCAAACTTTTTCTAGTTAATAGCAGAGATCACCAACTTGTTTGGGACTGAGGCGTAGTTGTTGTTGTAATAGCAGAGAACAAAAAGCATGGTCAACCTTCTGAACGAATAGAAAACATAAGTAAACTAACTTGTATAATAATTGCTGCTTTAGTTTGTCTTTTATATCTGAATTCCTTTCGTGCAGCTGTCGCTCGAATTCCTGTCTGAAGAGCAATGACATTGCTTTTGAGTCTAGTATAGGACTTTCGGGCCAAGTGTCCGCGCAATTTTGTCTGGATTCTGATAGAAGCAGCTTGTCTTTTCATATTGTCATACAATTTGCAAGCAAGCCTTCCTGTTGAACATAATAAAGCAAGAACACAAAACTCAGTAAGCTAATTACATGGTACTTGTTTTTGCACTTATAAAGCATGGGCCAAGAGATAATGATAGACAAACCTCGGCATGAGGATTGTAAGCAAATTGCAGCCTTCTGCAAAGCAAGAAAGTATTTCCGAGCGATATGAGTTCTAATTTTCCTTTGGATTGTCTTAGCTGCAGTGGCTAGTTTCTGTGCTCTGCGTGCATCCAGCTCAGCCATCTGACCAGCTCTGAGAAAAACTTTCGTTTTTCCAATCTGCAAAACCAATCCGGCCTCTCTGAGAAAATAGTTGATTCATAAATTTCGGAATTCATGTTACATTGAATAAAAGAGAGCATCAACCTTAAGAATGCTGTATGTAAACTGTACATGACAATATTGTGGAGAACTATCCCAAACAAACGAACCAATTTTAACCATGCGAACAGTGGATATTAATAGTCTTAATTCTCAGCATACAAAATGGTATAGTAAACAATGCCAGCCTACACTGCAGCATATCCGTAAACAAAACGGATATAAAAGTGTTGCAGATAACAAACAAATTAACCATGGTTTAGATATATGCGTGATATGAATGACTTCTCAAATTAAAAACATGATCTTCTTTCTTTTGGTGAAAAAAGACGGCAATGGAAAACCTAGCTCCTTGCTTGAAAATGAGAACAATGTAATTCAATGTAGAATGGTCAACCTGAGATTATACCTTGCAAATTAGGTATAACAGATATGTTACAAGAGATGAGCCATATCAACAAGTTGAAGAGGGTTCTACTACATTGATTTCCTACTTAAGTCTATAACTACAGAGAGTGCTAGACGAGAAAGAGATATATGCACATAACTGAATATTGTAAAGCTATCGATTGTGAAGTTAAAGAACTAAAAATGAGCTTTGTAGAAAAGCAAGAAAACTGTCAAATAACCTGAGAACCAGCAAGCCCCATCTTTTCCAGAATCTTTGTGCATGCAACTTTTTCATCGGCACTGCCACAAGCAGGTCAAATCAAGATAGCATGTCACTTCGCCATCAAGAAATCAAGATGCCATCAATTAAAGTTTATTTTTTTTTATATTTTAAAAACAGGTTGTTTTGGTGTAGGAATTCAAAATCAGTACTTACTGTCCTTCCAAGACCTCTGGAGCAAGAAGACCAAATCGGTTTAGAAACTCAAAGAATGTCTTACGGGTAGGGTAACCAGCACAGCTAATTCTAATTGCTTCTAGAACACCCTGAGAACAACAAAATATAAGCATATAGTTCAAGAGTACAAAAGGAAATTCTTCATCCAAATATGTCAAAAGTTTTACTCACACCACAACGCAGTTGCTGCAAAATGTTAACATTTTCAAAAATTGCAGGTTTCAATTGATTGTTGGGCTTCACACATCTGATGTAATGAGGTTCCGTAGAATTCAGAGTTTCCATCAATGATGTAAGTTGTAACTGCACCAGTTTAATCAGAATATCAGGTTTTCACCAACTTAAAGCAGTAAGGGTTCGGCAATCCTGTTATGCTATGATGAAAAATATTCTCAGTTCACCAAAATCCATCAAAGGTAAATAAGTCAGTAATTACCTTAAAACGAGAACCGATGGATGCGAACTTCGATGATTTGGATGATGACTTAGCTGCCTCCTCAGAAACAGGAGGGAAGAGGCCAGCTACAAATGAGCATTTGGAAGCACTTAACAAATCTTGATGCTCAGGAACAACATAGTCTTTGTTCTTATCCAAAAATTGATCAGACTGGTATTGAACCTGAACAGAAAGTAATCGAAACTCAACCTTTACTGTTAGTAATGCACTATATCCAACACAAGAACATTTGACAGCATCTAGGTCATACCTCCCCAGCATAATGAGCAATTGTAAAATCAGTGCGAGACAGTTTTGGTTTGACAAATCGTTTGTGGGACTTGAATGTCTGATAAAGCTTCTGAGAGAATGTTTCATGAGTTGACTTGGGGAACATACTGGAAGAGTCCATTTCAAAGAGAATTTCAATTCAATCATTCAGACATTAAATGCAGGGGAGCAACACATATAGCAGTATAACACTCATATATACAGGGGCGGAGCTAGAAGTCCGAGTACGGGTTCCGCCGAACCCAGTAGCTTTTGCTCAAACGATGTATTTGTGTTCAAAAAATCATTAAATATTTACGAATATTAAATTTAGAACCCAATTATTAGTACTTGAAATCGTCGTTCTAAAATCCAGAACCCATAAAGTTAAAATTCTGGCTCCTCCTCTGCATAGATACAGATGAAGTGTTAATACATCTTACCAGGCTTCATCAAGAAGAGCGATGATACCTCCAGGTTTCTGCAAAAAGCATTATAAATCAATTTACAAAATGCCACTTCAAGATGGTGTAGTACAAAAAAAGCGGTAGGCTGTTTTAAGTGGAAAGTGATGAAACAAGAGAATCAGTGAATGCTGAGAAAGGCATGGTGAATTTACGGGAGTTATTGTTTTCTTCCATTGCACCACTAACTTTATAATTTCCAATAACATACTTGGATCTAATTGGAACCTAATAGTATTGGTTTCCTCTAACGAAACAGGTTCTATTACACATAAACCAAATAAAGAAGTCCACCGGCAAACTAAAGATAATGTAGTGATACAAGTAAATGAATCAAAAACTCATTAACTCAAAGGAAATACCATGACAAAGGAACTAAAAGATCTAATGGTGTCAATAAGTAAAAATGAAATAATTAAAAATTCTCTTTTAAGAAGTCGAGTAGCATCACTTGAGCAATTTCTAGTGATTTCCTATTATACCACCAAATTTATGTGCAAGGCACAAGCATGCAAATTAGTACTACCTCTATTCCATTTTATATGGCACTATTTCCTCATGAGACCATTCCATACCTTTCTATATTTGGAAACAATTTAACTTTAATCTTCCGATTGTATCCTTGGTGACATGCTTTTATGGCCACAAAAATCTCATGGCACGTTTCAAACTACAAGTTCTGAAAGTCTTTCTTTCTTTCTTAGACTCCCTAGCCAGTCAAACCTCGCCCCATAATTGAAACGAAGGGAGTATTAGAAAGTCAGGATCCAAGAAAATTCTGACCAACTCTCACTACACAAGTCTCCTTGACCAGTTGCTTTTAGTGTTGTAGACAAATGACAAGTAGAACTCAGAGAAACAGAAATACATGTACATATGAAGGAAAGCTTCTTCTGCTAACTAAATGAGGAAACCTTTTCAATAAGATCCAGAACATCTTGATTGTCCACAAATTCTATGTAGCTCCAATCAATCTCTTCTTTAGTGTATTCCTCCTGCTCCATCTTGAACACGTGCTGAAAGGAAAATTTTTCACTCTAGTTCAGTTTCGGCTTAGATGAAATGGACAGAAAATGCTCTAAAATTTCAACTAGAAATACCTGGTTAAAATGTTGCTGCAGCTTCTCATTTGTGAAATTAATGCAGAATTGTTCAAAACTGGGACACATGAGTTAATGAGTCAATGAGAAACACCACATTAAACAATTATCCTGTCTGTCCAAGAACGATTTGACGCATACCTATTAAGTTTAAAACTTTCAAAACCATAAATGTCAAGAACACCAATTAGAGATTTTGAGTTTGGATCTTGACCAATCGAGTTATTTATTTTGTCCACCAACCTATAAACAGTAGAAAACGATGCACCTTAGTGTCAAATAATCAGTAAGAAATACATTTAACAATCTGGTCCAGATAATAGAATCATACCAGTCAAATAAGCGAGAATATATCGTTTTAGCAAGCCCATCTCTACTAACTGCTGCAGCATTAGGATCAAGACTTCTCTTTATAACTTCTTCAGGTGTGACCATTACACGTTTCAATAGCGCATCTTCCAAATCATTAAGATCACACCTGATAGAAGAATTAAATCACATCAAACATTCTTGAACAAAGAATAAATTAATAGAGAGAAGTAAAATTTGAAGTCCAAGAACATACACCAGAAGCTCCGCAACAGTCTGAAGATGGAACTTAGATTTGTCATCTTTTAAAACAGATGAGTCAATTTCTTGGCCCTTTGAAAAGTTAATATTACCAAGATGAAGAACAGAAGCCACTACTCTAAAAATTGCTTCCTAAAAAGAAACAAGGAATAACTTCTTAGACTCTGAATCAAAATAAAAAGTTGCAGTACAAACTAAATGAACAACGACATTACCTGCTCTTTCTCACTAATGCCAACAATATCCATGGCCCTCCTTGTTGCAAGATAATCTTGAGCATCACTTACACCAACTAGTTCATAGCAATTCGATTGATTTAGATAGTGAAATGATTTAGGATTCCCCAACTTATACTTTTCAACCTCCTGTTAAGAAAGGAAAACTTTCAAAAAGGACATCATGGCTATCAAATAAATTTACACCAAGAGATGAAAGATATTAACAAAGAGAGAAGCTATGAAATCTGATTTACCTCCTGGGGTGCTGCACATAGAAGGTAGAAACAATGATAGTTGCGTTCAGGATCTGAAACTTGGCAAACACGAGATCTTTCAAGGAGGTAAGTTCTAATAGCTGCACCAGATATTCTTCCACTTTTGTCAAACTGAATCTCCACAAATTTACCAAAGCGACTGTAACAACATATGTAATGGGCATTCAGAAGACAAAAACATATGTCAAAGCAACTAAATGAGTCACTTCTAGATTGGAAGCATGAGCAGAACAGTATCTCACCTTGAATTGTTATTTCTAACTGTTTTGGCATTGCCAAATGCTTCAAGTACTGGATTTGACTGGAGATAAAACAACAAAGAGCTAAAAGAATGAGAAAACCAGTAAAGAAGGCTTCTAAGAAAACGACAGACGACCCTTAAGCTTGAAGACTTAAGCCTAAAAAGCGAAGTGGGCCATTAGCTTACCTACCTAAGTTTAAGGAGTAAAGAGTTTAAAACAAGTTAAACTCATCAAGATCATACAGCTTACCTCTAGAACTTGCTGCTCGACAGTTCGCCCTTCAGTGCCTTTACGGCCACCCAAATAAGCAAGGTATTGCATAAGCATTTTAGTAGTTTCAGTCTTACCAGCCCCACTTTCACCACTGACCAATATAGAATTGCTTTTACCTTCATTGATCATTTGCCTGATTCATTTTGATATCTCAGTTATGGTTATATACTTTCTGAGGGTAATCTTGCGGAATGGAAGTTGAACACATGAGTACCTGTAAGCGGCATCAGCAATAGCAAAGACATGAGGACTTAGTTCACCAAGCGGGGCTCCCTTGTATTGTTCCATCATGTGGCGATCGTATATATGGGGCAGCCTTTGAAATGGATTGATGGCGATGAGAATACTTCCGGTATACGTCTGTCATAAAGTCATATTATTATACAAGATTATGATTGAACCACCCTTAGATGCAGCAATTCATTCTCACCAATCTACAGAATATGGACCGTAAACTTACATAGATTTCATTGAGTTGATATCTTGCAGCCAAATTCTGCAAGACGCCAGGCTCATGCAAATATGATAACTTGGTCATGTCATCGACTCCGCCAGCAGGAGCATCTTCATCTTTGGGATATATTTTTGATAAATTTGCTGTAACCTAGATGAATTGAAAAGTGAAATATATGTAAACTGTTACAAGCCAAGTCGTTGCCAATTTAGAGGTATGTTTCTTGCATTGAAATTTGTGACAACACAATTAAGAAGAAACCAGACTGCCCTTTATTAAGGCATTCTTAAACAAAAAAAAGAAAAAAGAAAAAAGAAAAAGAGTAAATTGACGTAAATCAGAGCAATGATGTTTCTGCCTTTCACTAGAAGGTTATCAGATGCTGAGACAGCACGCAAGTCAAAATATTGGTTCAGACACTCCCCCAGAATAAGTGGAAAGAAAGGATATAGTGCAAAGACAGTTCAAATATATGTCAATACTCCTAGCACTCCCCTTGTCATGGAAGTATAATATAACTTCTAAGCTAATGTGGAAGTGACATACACTCTTAAACTCACAAACGATGCAAAGTTGTACTACTAATCAAGATCATGCTTAAATTCTGAAACAAACAATGCCGAGATACTCGTGAATAAGATCCTGTGCACTGGCAAGTATTTGAATAACACTATGAAGTTCATAATCCAGAATACATTCATTTGCAG
Source organism: Nicotiana paniculata (assembly GCA_005239505.1). Taxonomy (NCBI): domain Eukaryota; kingdom Viridiplantae; phylum Streptophyta; class Magnoliopsida; order Solanales; family Solanaceae; genus Nicotiana; species Nicotiana paniculata. The sequence goes on along the minus strand of MDKI01022579.1, from coordinate 3,959 downwards.
TTTTGACAATGGATTTCCCACTCGAGATTCGTCTAAGCCAATAAAGAGAGATTAATCAGTTAGCGGTCAGAAAATCAGCTTGTCAGTTAAGTATCTCCTTAAATGGATTCCAAAATACACATTGAAGTTGCTATAGGAAGACAAATAAGTAAACTGAAACTGCAAGAATAAGATACTGTTCCCTGTAGAAGAGCTAAGACATACCATCCTCCCATCAGATGTCTGGACCTGAACATCCTGTCCATTAATCTTTGACACTTGTCCATCAATCCAAGCAACTGATTGATCCTCAATCCATACATGAGAACCTACAATGATATTTACTGGAGTGCTCTGCATACAGTTTACCTTTCCATCAGAACTTAGCCAAAAGCAGAAATTCTTCTTTTTATCTTTTGTTTAAACAGCACACAAAGAATATAGTTATTTACTTATCAAGCGATAGAGGCTAAAAGAATAGGAACACATGCTCCATTATAAAGAATAAGTGTTTGTTGATGCTAAAAATTTCAGAACAGCATTTCACTGGGAAAAAAGTGCTCCTTCACGTGTTGGAGGATCCCATTAAAGATAAAACCACATATTTTCCTGTTGATCAGTCGCTATATCCATACTACTGTGAGATTGTAACAGCATGTTAATATGCTCTCATTCGGTTCAGCTTATAATTAGTTTGCTGGATAACTACGCCTGTATATATTTTTCCCAAAGACGAAAAAGATAAAGAAAAGAAACTACTGCCATATCTGAAGTTCGTTGATGACTACATATCTGAAGACTAAAGTAAATGAACAAGGAGAAGAGCTTCTCCCATATTTTTTGCTCCCCCACCCCCACCTAATCCCAATCGATTATTGCTTTTCGGATGTGCAGACTTATACAGAAGGAAATACAACTCAACGAACTCATGACACCAACTTTCTATTTCTGTCACCCTTTTAAGACAAAATTAATAAAAGTTAATCTAGAAAAAACATTTTTGAGTTTTTCACCTCGTTTGAAACTTGTCCTGAAGACCTCAATTCACTACTACACTCAAAATTCTGTTCTTCATAATTTAAATTACACTCCACTAATGCTTCCTCAATCCCTGACTAGTGGCTATATAAATCAACTATACGTCAATCTCAAACTCGTTGGGGTCAGCTATATGAATCATTCCAATTTATTCATGCCCTTTCATTCAAATACTAAATAATTTGTCTTTGCATATGAGGGATTGAGGTCCTCTAAGTTACCTAATGTAGCTCTAAATTATCTAAAGTTCCCATGAAGTTTTTGCAAACACATGAGCATTGAGCCAATGACTTTGGCAAGTTATTCAGCAAGAATAAACCATTTCCCAATTAGTAGTACTATTAAAACAATAACAAAAACAACTACAATTATGTTTCGAACCTAAACTAGTGAGGATAGTCTATATGGATCCTCAATATCCACCCAAAATAAAACCATTTACCAATTAGCAGTATACAAACAATAACAAACAACTATGTCTCAAACCTAAAGTAATCAACATCCACCGTATGAATCCTCGATATCGACCCTGTTCCCATACTCAAAATGTTTGTCTTTTAAATAGATTAGGGTTCTCCAACACTAGTCCTTAAATTTCAACTAATAAAAAAAACACACTATAACTCACGAAAAGATTAATACTCGAGAAAACATGCCATGATCTTAAATATTCCCTCTTTTCCATTTTATGTGGTGGGATTAAGAGTACAAGGTTCAAACTACTTAGTTTTCAGCGTGATTTCTGACATAGATTCTTCAAGTTATCTAATACAATATCTACATATCTAGAAACTACACAAACAGTAAATAAGCCACAATAGTTAAATATTCTTAAAATGTTTAAAAATGACGTGGTAAACAAACCTCCATCATTTCCAAATAGTAACAAACCTCCTTCATTTCCAAATAGTAACGAGTTTAACTTATATACACCGACAGTCAGGTTACCCCAAAAATATCTACACCTAACCTCCATTATAAGTGAGATTTGTAATCTTGAAGATTGGACGAATTACCTAAGTGATGTGATAGTGAACAATTCTTTTTTTACCAAATAGTGATAGTACCAAATAAACTCAATAGTGATAGTACCAAATAAACTAGAACAGAGCATCTCGAAAGGAACAAAGAGTAGGAAAATATCAATGCAGTTCACTAGTCATGGTGTATCGAAAAATTAACATACCATATCTACTATTCAAAGAATAATCTCAGACTACATCAAATTCAATTCTTCATCTATACATCCATGGCATTGACAGATTAACAAATCCCTAATCCGAGTTGTAAAATTCCATAATTTGGGGAAAACAGAGTTACGAAATGCCCCCCAAAAGACATCAACAAATCGGCAATTGTTCTCAAGTCTGTGACCGTTGATCATCAATTGTTCGATCAATTGATTGAATGGGTTGACGTTGATCTGATTGAATGGGTGTGACATTGTTAGAGACGAGAACCTAATGCTGCGGAATAGGAATTGTTGTTTGAATCTTTCGCCGCTTTTTATGAATCCTTGTGTATGTGTCCTGTGTATACGTTGTTGGCGGGGGCGCGAGAGAGTGCAATAAGAATTGAAGTTATATATACATTTTTTTTTTCTCAACATCAATATATAGAACTTATTTTAATAAATGGCAAAGGGCCAAATATACTCTTGTATTATGAGAAAAGTATTAAAAATGTAGCTCAAAATAACAATGTAAAACAAGAAGATAAGTAGAATAAGAGAAATAGAGATAACTTTCTTATTTCATGAAGTGTTCAAGTGTGTAACATATCACATTTCATGCCTCTATTTATATTATTACATTGTAGGTTACAAAAGGATTGTCTTAAACATGACATTAACCTTTAAGATCATGGGGAGAGGTTATGGAGGTGTGTGAGTTACAATAATAAACTGATAAGTAGTGGGAGGTTATTTACATAATGGGTGAAAGTAGTGGGAGTAGTGAACATCTACATTTACTAAATATTTTATAACACTCCCCCTTGGATGTCCAAAAAAATAGATAATATGCCTCGTTAAAACCTTACTAAGAAAAAAATCATGTGGAAAAAAAATCTTAGTGAAGGAAAAAGAGTACACATATCTGTAATAAGTTTTATTTGCTGCCTCGTTAAAAACCTTACTAGGAAAATTTATTGGGACAAAACCTAGGCTAAGGCAAAAAGAGTACAACGCTTATCTTACTCCCCCTCATGAAAACATCACTTTATTTCTCGAAGACGCCGCATTCCAATCTTCTGTCTCAACTTCTCAAATGTTGACGTTGGTAATGCCTTAGTGAACAGATCAACCAAATTTTCACATGAACGAATCTGTTGAACATTAATTTCACCATTTTGTTGAAGATCATGCGTGAAAAAGAACTTTGGTGAAATGTGTTTTGTTCTGTCTCCTTTTATGTATCCTCCTTTCAGTTGAGCGATGCAAGCAACATTGTCTTCATATAGTATAGTTGGATTATCTTTTTCCATAAGAAAACCACACATTTCTTGAATATGTTGAGTCATTGATCTCAACCAAATTACTAGCTTCATTAATGGCTATTATCTCAGCATGATTAGTAGATGTGACAGCTATTGTTTGTTTCATTGAACGCCATGATATAGATGTACCTCCATATGTAAGAAAATAGCCTTTTTGAGATCGGGCTTTAGGTGGATCAGACAAATAACCTGCATCGGCATAGCCAACCATTTCTGACTTGAATTCATTAGAATAGAGAAATCTCATATCTAGAGTTCCCCGAAGATATGTAAATATATGCTTAACACCATTCCAATGTCTTCTTGTTGGGGAGGAACTGAATCTTGCTAATAAGCTTGCAGCAAATGCAATATCTGGCCGGGTATTATTAGCAAGATACATTAGTGCCCCAATTGCACTAAGATATGGAGTTTCATCACCAACAAGCTCTTCGTCATTTTCTTGA
>ML351514.1:0-10962 GCA_005239505.1 Nicotiana paniculata | reverse complement strand
AGTTACATTTTTTGGAATTTTATGGCAATTTAACTGGAATTCCGCCAGTCGTGCCTGTATTATTGCCTGCCATAGTCCAGGCCGGACACCTTGGTACGGAGCCGGTACCGGATCACATGATATTTCTCCGGGACATCAAATACGACCCAAGGAACCATAACCAACGTTTCGAAATGATCAAGTTACATTTTTTGGGCATTTTATGGCAATTAAACTAGAATTCCGCCAAGTCGTGCCTATATTATCGCCTTCCATGGTCCAGGTCGGACGCCTTGGTACGTAGCCGGTACCGGATATCATTGTATTTGTCCGGTACATAAAATATGACCCAAGGAACATTAACCAAGGCATCGAAATGATCAAGTTACATTTTTTGGCATTTTATGGCAATTAATTTGGAATTCCGCCAGTCGTGCCTGTATTATCGCCTACCATGATCCAGGTCGGACGCCTTGGTACGGAGCTGGTACCGAGTCCCATTATATTTGTCCGGGATATAAAATATGACCCAAGGAACCATAACCAACACTTCAAAATGATCAAGTTACATGTTTTGGCATGTTATGGCAATTAAACTGGAATTCTGCCAGTCGTGCCTGTATAATCGCCTGCCATGGTCCAGGCCGGACGCCTTGGTATGGAGCCGTTACGCGATCACATGATATTTCTCCGGAACATAAAATACAACCCAAGGAAACATAACCAATACTTCGAAAGGATCAAGTTAAATTTTTTTGCATTCTATGGCAATTAGACTGGAATTCCGCCAGCCGTGCCTGTATTATTGCCTGCTATGGTCCAGGCCGGACGCCTTGGTACGGAGCCGCTACCGGATAACATGATATTTGTCCGGGATATCAAATATGACCCAAGGAACCATAACCAATGCTTCGAAATTATCAAGTTACATTTTTTGGCATTTATGACAATTAAACTGGAATTCCGTCAGTCGTGCATGTATTATCGCCTGCCATGGTCCAGACCGGACGCCTTGGTATGGAGCAGGTATCGGATCGCATGATATTAGTCCAGGATATCAAATAGGACCCAAGGAACCATAAACAACGCTTCGAAATGATCAAGTCACATTTTTTGGCATTTTATGGCAATTAAACTGGAATTCCGCCAGTCGTGCCTGTATAATCGCCAGCCATGGTCCAGGCCGGACGCCTTGGTACGGAGCCGGTACGCGATCACATAATATTTCTTCGGGACATAAAATACGACCCAAGGAACCATAACCAACACTTCGAAATGATCAAGTCACATTTTTTGGCATTTTATGGCAATTAAACTAGAATTCCGCGAAGTCGTGCCTATATTATCGCCTTCCATAGTCCAGGTCGGACGCCTTGGTACGTAGCCAGTACCGGATAGCATTATATTTGTCCAGGACATTAAATACGACCCAATGAACCATAACCAACGCTTCGAAATGATCAAGTCACATTTTTTGGCATTTTATGGCAATTAAACTAGAATTCCGCGAAGTCGTGCCTATATTATCGCCTTCCATAGTCCAGGTCGGACGCCTTGGTACGTAGCCAGTACCGGATAGCATTATATTTGTCCAGGACATTAAATACGACCCAATGAACCATAACCAACGCTTCGAAATGATCAAGTCACATTTTTTGGCATTTTATGGCAATTAAACTAGAATTCCGCGAAGTCGTGCCTATATTATCGCCTTCCATGGTCCAGGTCGGACGCCTTGGTACGTAGCCAGTACCGGATAGCATTATATTTGTCCAGGACATTAAATACGACCCAATGAACCATAACCAACGCTTCGAAATGATCAAGTTACATTTTTTGGAATTTTATGGCAATTAAACTGGAATTCCGCCAGTCGTGCCTGTATTATCGCCTGCCATTGTCCAGGTCGGACGCCTTGGAATGGAGCCGGTATCGTATAACATTATATTTGTCCGTGACATCAAATACGTCCCAAGGAACCATAACCAACGCTTCGAAATGATAAAGTTACATTTTTTGTCATTTTATGGCAATTAAACTTGAATTCCGCAAGTCGTGCCTTTATTATCGCCTGCCATGCCCCAGGCCGGACGTCTTGGTACGGAGTCAGTAACGGATCTCATGATTTTTTTTCCGGGACATCAAATACGACCCAAGGAACTAAAACCAATGCTTCGAAATGATCAAGTTACATTTTTGGCATTTTATGGCAATTAAACGGGAATTCCGTCAGTCGGGCATGTATTATCGCCTGCCATGGTCCAGGCCGGACGCCTTGGTACGGAGCCGGTACCTGATCTCATGATATTTGTTCGGCATATCAAATACGACACACAGAACCATAACCAACACTTTAATATGATCAAGTTACATTTTTTGGCATTTTATTGAAATTAAACTAGAACTCCGACAGTCGTGCCTTTATTATCGTCTACCATGGTCCAGGCGGAACGGCTAGGTACGGAGCCAGTACTGGTCGCATGATATTTTTCCGGGATATTAAGTATGACCCAATGAACCATCAACAACGCTTCGAAATGATCAAGTTACCTTTTTTGGCATTTTATGGCAATTTAACTGGAATTATGCTAGTTGTGCCTCTATTATCACCTGCCATGGTCCAGGCCGGATGCCTTGGTACAAAGCCAGTACCGGATCGCATGATATTTATCCAGGACATCAAATACGACCCACGGAACCATAACCAACGCTTCTAAAAGATTAAATTACATGTTTTGGCATTTTATGGCAATTAAACTGGAATTCCGTTAGTCGTGCATGTATTATCGCCTGCCATGGTCCAGGCCGGACGCCTTGATGCGGAGCCGGTACTGGATCACATGGTATTTGTCTAGGATATCAAATATGACCCAAGGAACCATAACAACCACTTCAAAATGATCAAGTTACATTTTTTGGCATTTTATGGTAATTAAATTGGAATTCCGTTAGTCGTGCATGTATAATCGCCTGCCATGGTCCAGGCCGGACGCCTTGATGCGGAGCCGGTACTGGATCACATGGTATTTGTCTAGGATATCAAATATGACCCAAGGAACCATAACCAACGCTTCGAAATGGTCAAGTTACATTTTTTGACCTTTTATGGCAATTAAACTGGAATTCCACTAGTCGTGCATGTATTATCGCCGGCCATGGTCCAGGCTGGACGCCTTGGTACGGAGCCGGTACCGGGTCGCATAATATTTGTCCGGGACATTAAATACGACCCAAGGAACCATAAGCAGCGCTTCGAAATGATCAAGTCACATTTTTTGGAATTTTATGGCAATTAAACTGGAATTCCGCCAGTTGTGCCTTTATTAACGCCTGCCATGGTCCAGGCCGGACGCCTTGGTACTAAGCTGGTACCGGATCGCATGATATTTGTCCGGGACATTAAATACGACCTAAGGAACCATAACCAATGCTTCAAAAGGATCAAGTTACATTTTTTGGCATTTTATGGTAATTAAATTTGAATTCCTCCAGTGGTGCCTGTATTATCGCCTACCATGGTCCAGGCCGGACTCCTTGGTACGGAGCTAGTACCGGATCACATAATATTTGTCCTGGACATCAAATACGTCCCAAGGAACCATAACCAACTCTTCGAAACGATCAAGTTATATTTTTTGGTATTTTATGGCAATTAAACTGGAACTCCACCAGTCGTGCCCGTATTATCGCCTGCCATGGTCCAGGTCGGAGGCCTCGGTACGGAGCCGGTACCGGATCGCGTGATATTTTTCCGAGATATTAAATACGACCCAAGGAACCATAACTAATGTTTCGAAATGATCAAGTTACATTTTTTGGCAATTAAACTGGAATTCCGCAAGTCGTGCCTATATTATCGCTTGCCATGGTCCGAGGTCGGACGCCTTGTAATGGAGGCGGTATCGGATAAAATTATATTTGTCCGGGACATCAAATACGTCCCAAGGAACCATAACCAATGCTTCGAAATGATCAAGTTACACTTTTTGGCATTTTATGGCAATTAAACTAGAATTCCGCAAGTCATGCCTGCATTATCGCCATCCATGGTCTAGGCCAGACGCCTTGGCGTGGAGCAGGTACCTGATCGCATGATATTTTTCCAGGACATCAAATACGACCCAAGGAACCATAACCAACGCTTCGAAATGATAAAGTTACATTTTTGGGAATTTTATGGCAATTAAACTGGAATTCTGCCAGTCTTGCCTGTATTATCGCCTGCCATGGTCTAGGTCGGACGCCTTGGAATGGAGCCGGTATCGGATAACATTATATTTGTCCGGGACATCAAATACGTCCCAAGGAACCATAACCAACGCTTCGAAATGATAAAGTTACATTTTTTGTCATTTTATGGCATATAAACTGGAATTCCGCAAGTCGTGCCTTTATTATCGCCTGCCATTCCCCAGGCCGGACGCCTTGGTACGGAGCCGGTAACGGATCTCATGATTTTTTTTCCGATACATCAAATACGACCCAGGGAACTTAAACCAATGCTTCGAAATGATCAAGTTACATTTTTGGCATTTTATGGCAATTAAACTGGAATTCCGTCAGTCGTGCATGTATTATCGCCTGCCATGATCCAGGCCGGACGCCTTCGTACGGAGCCAGTACCGGCTCACATGATATTTGTCCGGGATATCAAATATGACCCAAGGAACCATAACCAACGCTTCGAAATGAGCAAGTTACATATTTTATGGTAATTAAACTGGAATTCCGTCAGTCGTGCATGTATTATCGCCTGCCATGATCCAGGCCGGACGCCTTCGTACGGAGCCAGTACCGGCTCACATGATATTTGTCCGGGATATCAAATATGACCCAAGGAACCATAACCAACGCTTCGAAATGAGCAAGTTACATATTTTATGGTAATTAAACTGGAATTCCGCCAGTCGTGCCTGTAATATCGCCTGCCATGGTCCAGGCCGGACGCCTTGGTACGGAGCCGGTACCTGATCTCATGATATTTGTCCGGCATATCAAATACGACCCATAGAACCATAACCAAAACTTTGATATGATCAAGTTACATTTTTTGGCATTTTATGGCAATTAAACTGGAACTCCAACAGTCGTGCCTGTATTATCGTCTACCATGGTCCAGGCCGAACGGCTAGGTACGGAGCCAGTACTGGTCGCATGATATTTGGCAGGGATATTAAATATGACCCAATGAACCATCACCAACGCTTCGAAATGATCAAGTTACCTTTTTTGGCATTTTTTGGCAATTAAACTTGAATTACGCCAGTTGTGCCTCTATTATCACCTGCCATGGTCCAGGCCGGACGCCTTGGTACAAAGCCAGTACCGGATCGCATGATATTTCTCCAGGACATCAAATACGACCCACGGAACCATAACCAACGCTTCAAAATGATTAAATTACATGTTTTGGCATTTTATGGCAATTAAACTGGAATTCCGTTAGGCGTGCATGTATTATCGCCTGCCATGGTCCAGGCCGGACGCCTTGGTACGGAGACGGTATCGGATCTCATTATATTTGTTTAGGACATCAAATACAACCCAAGGAACCATAACAACCACTTCTAAATGATCAAGTTACGTTTTTTGGCATTTTATGGTAATTAAATTGGAATTCTGTTAGTCGTGCATGTATTATCACCTGCGATGGTCCAGGCCGGACGCCTTGGTACGGGGCCGGTACTAGATCACATGGTATTTGTCTAGGATATCAAATATGACTCAAGGAACCATAACCAACGCTTCGAAATGATCAAGTAACATTTTTTGACCTTTTATGGCAATTAAGCTGGAATTCTACCAGTCATGCCTGTATTATCGCCTGCCATGGTCCAGGACGGACGCCTTGGTACGGAGCCGGTACCGGGTTGCATGATATTATTCCGGGACATTAAATATGACCCAAGGAACCATAAGCAACGCTTCTAAATGATCAAGTCATATTTTTTGGAATTTCATGGCAATTAAACTGGAATTCCGCCAGTTGTGCCTGTATTATCGCCTACCATGGTCCAGGCCGGATGCCCTTGTACGGAGCCGGTACTGTTTCGCATGATATTTTTCCGGGAGATTAAATACGACCCAAGGAACCATAACCAACATTTCGAAATGATCAAGTTATATTTTTTGGAATTTTATGGCAATTAAAATGGAATTCTGCCAGTCGTACCTTTATTATCGCCTGCCATGGCCCAGGCCAGACGCCTCGGTACGGAACCAGTACCGGATCTCATGATTTTTTCTGGGACATCAAATACGACCCAAGGAACCATAACCAACGCTTCGAAATGATCAAGTTACATTTTTGGCATTTTATGGCAATTAAACTGGAATTTCGCCAGTCGTGCCAGTATTATCGCCTGCCATGGTCCAGGCCGGAGGCCTTGGTACGGAGCCGTTACCGGATCGCGTGATATTTGACCGGGACATCAAATACGACCCAAGGAACCATAACCAACATTTCGAAATGATCAAGTTACATTTTTTGGAATTTTATGTCAATTAAACTGGAATTCCGCAAGTCGTGCATGTATTATCGCCTTCCATAGTCCAGGCCGGACGCCTTACTGAAAAGCCGGTACCGGATCACATGATATTTGTTCGGGACATCAAATAGCCCCAAGGAACCATAACCAAGGCTTCGAAATGATCAAGTTACATTTTTTGGCATTTTATTTCAATTAAACTGGAATTCTGCAAGTCGTTCATGTATTATCGCCTGCCATAGTCCAGGTCGGACGCCTTGGTACAAAGCCGGTACTGGATCGTACGATATTTTTTCAGGACATGAAATACGACCCAAGGAACCATAACCAACTCTTCGAAAAGATCAAGTTACATTTATTGGTATTTTATGGAAATTGAACTGGAATTCCGCCAGTCGTGCATGTATTATCGCCTGCCATGGTCCAGGCCGGACGTCTTGGTACGGAGCCGTTACCAGATCGCATGATATTTGTCCGGGACATCAAATAAAACCCAAGGAATCATATCCAACGCTTCGAAATGATCAAGTTACATTTTTTGACATTTTATGGCAATTAAACTGGAATTCTGCAAGTCGTGCCTGTATTATCGCCTACCATGGTCCAGGCGGGACGCCTTGGTATGGAGCCGGTATCGGATAGCATTATATTTGTACGGGACATAATAGGTCCCATGTAACCATAACCAACGCTTCGAAATGATCAAGTTACATTTTTTGGCATTTTATGGCAATTAAACTAGAATTCCGCAAGTCGTGCCTGTATTATCGCCATCCATGGTCCAGGCCGGACGCCTTGGTGTGGAGAAGGTACCGGATCGCATGATATTATTTCGAGATATCAAATACAACCCAAGGAACCATAACCAACACTTCGAAATGATCAAGTTACATTTTTTGGCATTTTATGGCAATTAAACTAGAATTCCGCAAGTCGTGCCTGTATTATCGCCATCCATGGTCCAGGCCGGACGCCTTGGTGTGGAGAAGGTACCGGATCGCATGATATTATTTCGAGATATCAAATACAACCCAAGGAACCATAACCAACACTTCGAAATGATCAAGTTACATATTTTGGCATTTTATGGCAATTGAACCGGAATTCCGCCAATCGTGCATGTATTGTTGCCTGCCATGGTCCAGGACGGACGCCTTGGTACGGAGCCGGTACCAGATCGCATGATATTTGTTCAGGACATGAAATACGACCCAAGGAACCATAACCAACGCTTCGAAATTATCAAGTTACATTTATTGGCATTTTATGGCAATTGAACCGGAATTCCGCCAATCGTGCATGTATTGTTGCCTGCCATGGTCCAGGACGGACGCCTTGGTACGGAGCCGGTACCAGATCGCATGATATTTGTCCGGAACATCAAATACAACCCAAGGAACCATAGACAACTCTTCGAAATGATCAAGTTACATTTTTTGACATTTTATTGCAATTAAACTGGAATTCTACAAGTCGTGCCTCTATTATCGCCTGCCATGGTCCAGGCCGGACGCCTTGGTATGGAGCCAGTATCGGATAGCATTATATTTGTCCGGGACATCAAATACGTCCCAAGTAATAATAACCAACGCTTCGAAATGATCAAGTTACATATTTTGGCATTTTATGGCAATTAAACTAGAACTCCGCAAGTCGTGCATGTATTATCGCCATCCATGGTCCAGGCCGGACGCCTTGGTGTGGAGAAGGTACCGGATCGCATGATATTTTTCCGGGACATCAAATACGACCCAAGGAACCATAACCAACGCTTCGAAATGTTCAAGTTACATGTTTTGGCATTTTATGTAAATTAAAATTGTATTTCGCAAGTCGTGCATGTATTATCGCCTGCCATAGTCCAGGCCGGACACCTTGGTACAAAGCCGTTAACGGATCACATGATATTTTTTCGAAACATCAAATACGACCAAAGGAACCATAACCAACGCTTCGAAATGATCAAGTTACATTTTTTGGCATTTTATGGCAATTAAACTGGAATTCCGCCAGTTGTGCATGTATTAGCGCCTGCCATGGTCCAGGCCAGACGCCTTGGTACGGAGCCGATATCGAATCGCATGACATTTGTCCGGGACATCAAATATGACCCAAGGAACCATAACAAAAGCTTCAAAATGATCAAGTTACATTTTATGGCAATTAAATTGGAATTCTGCAAGTCGTGCCTGTATTATCGTCTGCCATGGTCCAGGCCGGACACCTTGGTAAGGAGCCGGTACCGGATCACATGATATTTGTCCGGGACATCAAATACGACCCAAAGAACCATAACAAACGCTTTGAAATGATCAAGTTATAATTTTTGGCATTTTATGGCAATTAAACTGGAATTGCGCCAGTTGTGTCTGTATTATCGCCTGCCATGGTCCAAGCCGGGCGCTTTGGTATGGAGCCCGTATCAGATCGCATGATATTTGTCCGAGACATTAAATATGACCCAAGGAACATTAACCAAGGCATCGAAATGATCAAGTTAGATGTTTTTTGGCATTTTATGGCTATTAAATTGGAATTCCGCCAGTCGTGCCTATATTATCGCTTGCCATGGTCCAGGCCAGAGATCTTGGTACGGAGCCGGTACCGGATCGCATGATATTTTTTCGGGACATCAAATACGACCTAAGGAACCATAACCAACGCTTCGAAATGAACATTGTTGGCATTTTATGTCAATTAAACTGGAATTCCGCCAGTTGTGCCTGTATAATCGCCTGCCATGGTCCAGGCCGGACGCCTTGGCCCGGAGCCGGTACCGGATCGCATGATATTTTTTCGGGACATCAAATACGACCTAAGGAACCATAACCAACGCTTCGAAATGAACATTGTTGGCATTTTATGTCAATTAAACTGGAATTCCGCCAGTTGTGCCTGTATAATCGCCTGCCATGGTCCAGGCCGGACGCCTTGGCCCGGAGCCGGTACCGGATCGCATGATATTTTTTCGGGACATCAAATACGACCTAAGGAACCATAACCAACGCTTCGAAATGATCAATTTACATTTTTTGGCATTTTATGGCAATTAAACTGGAATTCCGCAAATCCTGCATGTATTATCACCTGCAATAGTCCAGGCCGGACGCCTTGGTACAAAGCCGGTATTGGATCGCATGATATTTTTTTGGGACATCAAATACGACCCAAGGAACCATAACCAACGCTTCGAAATGATCAAGTTACATTTTTTGGCATTTTATGGCAATTAAACTGGAATTCCGCTAGTCGTGCTTGTATTATCACCTGCCATGGTCCAGGCCGGACGCCTTGGCCCGGAGCCGGTACCGGATCGCATGATATTTGTCCGGGACATCTAATACAAACCAAGTAACCATAACCAATGCTTCTAAATGATCAAGTTACATTTTTTGGCATTTTATGGCAATTAAACTGGAATTCTGCCAATCGTGCGCGTATTATCACCAGCCATGGTCCAGGCCGGATGCCTGGGTATGGGGCAGGTACCGGATCATATAATATTTTTTGGGACATCATATACGACCCAAGGAACGATAAACAACTCTTCGAAATGATCAAGTTACATTTTTGGCATTTTATGGCAATTAAACTGGAATTCTGCCAATCGTGCGCGTATTATCACCAGCCATGGTCCAGGCCGGACGCCTTGGCACGGAGCCAGTACGGGATTGCATGATATTTGTCCGGGAAATGTAATACGAACCAAGGAACCATAACCAATGCTTCTTAATTATATAGTTATATGNAATACGACCCAAGGAACCATAACCACCGCTTCGAAATGATCAAGTTACATTTTTTGGCAATTTATGTAGATTAAACTAGAAGTCCGCAAGTCGTGCCTGTCTTATCGCCTGCCATAGTCTAGGCCAGAAGCCTTGGTACGGAGCCGGTACCATATCCCATGATATTTGTCCGGGACATCAAATACGACCTAAGGAACCATAGCCAACGCTTCGAAATGATCAAGTAAAATTAATTGGCAGTTTATGGCAATTAAATTGGAATTCTACCAGTTGAGCCTGTATTACCTCCTGCCATGGTCCAAGCCGGGCGCCTTGGTACGGAGCTGGTACCGGATATTTGTACGAGACTTAAAATACGACCCAAGGAACCATAACCAACGCTTCGAAATTATCAGGTTACATTTTTTGGCATTTTATGGCAATTAAACTGGAATTCCACCAGTCGTGCATGTATTATCGCCTGTCATGGTCCAGGCCGGACGCCTTGGTACGGAGCCGGTATCGGATAACATGATATTTGTCCGGGACATCAAATACGGCCCAAGTAACCATAACTAACGCTTCGAAATTATCAAGTTACTTTTTTTGGCATTTTATGGCAACTAAACTGGCATTCTGCCAGAAGTGCTTTTATTATCACCTGCCATGGTCCAGGCCGGACGCCTTGGTACAGAGCTGGTACAGGATTGCATGATATTTGTCCGGGACATCAAATACGACCCACGGAACCATAACCAACGCTTTGA
>MDKI01270732.1:0-11943 GCA_005239505.1 Nicotiana paniculata | reverse complement strand
TTATTACAATTGTTTACACCTTAGCGTAGTTAATCTTTAGTTTTAATCTTTAGTTTTAGTAATATAAATAACCTTAAGTGACAGTTGAGTATTCTAACAGCTTGCTTGATACGAAAATTCCCTGTGGGATCGACTCTAGGCATAATACCCCGGATTATATTTGCAACGCCCGCTTAGTCTTTTATTAGACATAGTTGAGCGTGATCGTGTATGCGAACGCGGGGCATTGTTTGCGATCGCGTAGAAGGAATAGGTTCTGGCTCGAGCCAGTCTCCATTGTGTGATCGCGAAGGACGAATGCAAACGCGGATAATAAAATGGCTAGAGCAATGCGATCGCAGACAAATTATTGCAAACGCGATGAAAGAAAAATGGGCGGGTGCGAGACAACACTATGCGATCGCGACTACTTCTATGCGATCGCATAGAAGGAAACGGAAACAACATCAGTAGTGCAAAAAGAGGGAAAATTGACCCAGAACCTATCCGAAATAGATCCGAGGCCCCGGGACCCCGTCTAAATGCACAAACAAGTCCTACAACCTAATACGGACTCGCTCGAGGTTCCAAATCACATAAAATAGCACTAAAACGATGAATCAAATGAAAAGTCAATGAAATTCCTCAAAATTTCTTCAAACATCAAATTTTGTATTTAATGTCCGAATCACGACAAACGAAGTCCGTTTCATAACAAACTTCACAGATAAGTCATATAAATCATATCGAACCTGTACCAGGCTCCGGAACCAAGATACGGGCCCGATACCACAGGTTTCACATACCATTTCATTTTGTCACGACCCGAAATCCCACCTTCAGGTCGTGATGGCGCCTAACGTTACACCCGCTAGGCAAGCCAACGTGTTAACTGAATTGATTTATTAACAAGTTAAAATAACAAAAATTGACAAGATAATTAAGATAAAGTGCGGAAGCATTAACAAAAGCTAAATAAAAATATCTAATAACGAAGAAATCATTTTAAGTACAAAACCCAATAGTGGAGTCACAACCTCACGAACCAGTCTAAGATTTGGCTAAAAACAACAGTTTGAAATAAAATGATATATTTGTCTGGAAACACATAGATGACAGAATGAAAGATAGACAGTAACGCCGAGATCCACGAAAGCCTGCGGAACTACCTCGGTGTCGTCTGGAATGGACTGAAGGATACTCCCCCTAACGAGGTCCATTGGGTCCGGCTGCATAATCTGCACAACATAAAGAAGTGCAGGTGTAGCATCAGTACAACCGACCCCATATACTGAGTAAGTGTCGAGCCTAACCTCAGCGAAGTAGTGACGAGGCAAGGACATGACAACAAATTGTACCTGTGCAGCTCAGTAATATAGCAGAAAATAAACAAGAATATAGTTACGCGGAAGAACATACTGGGGATAAAAGGGGCAATAATTGCTAAAACAGTAGAATCAAGTACTAACTGGAAAGTAGAAGTAAAGCAGGAAATAACAACTCAGAACAAGTAAAATAGACAGGAGAAGGCACATCATGACCCCTCGTGCATAGCCTCAAAATCACACGGCACGGAATGTCCCCTCGTGCATAAATAATAATGACTCGGCACGGAATGTCCCCTCGTGCATCAATAATAATCAATTGGCACGGAATGTTCTCTCGTGCATAAATAATATAATCATCGGCACAGAATGTTCCGTCGTGCATAAATAATATAATCATTGGCACAGAATGTTCCCTTGTGCATAAATAATATAATCATCAGCACGGAATGTTCCCTCGTGCATAAATAATATAATCATCGGCACGGAATGTTCCCTCGTGCATAAATAATAATCATTGACACGGAATGTTTCCTCGTGCATGATGAATATAAAAACAACAATTGATATGAAAGTTTAACAATGCGACATTTCAAATGTACAGACATAATCAACCCAATTCTATTGTCCTGGCAAGGGACTCAGCTATAACCAATCTCACTCAGAAGTATCATATCAACAGTAAAACCCTCAACCGAGCACATAATCAAGAACTTTCTACGTCATGAAGTAACCTCAAGGTACCACTTCCAAGGTTCCCGATAATTCACAACACGGAGAATATCAAAGACATTAAATAACTCATCAAAATTCGACTCACGGGCATGTTTAACCACAACATATAGCTACCCATCACCTCACCTATACGTTTGACATGTATTACATATAAAAAATAAGACTCTATACCTATTCCCTCAAGCTAAGGTTAGGCCAAACACTTACCTCGGCTCCAAGAATGCAAGTCAAACCTCTATCATGGCCTTTCCTCTTAAATCCAACTCCCAGACGATAATATCTAGACATAATTGACTTAATAACATCAATAATTATTCAATAACTCAATCCCAGATCCTAATCATACATTTCCCATAATTCTTCCAAAAATACCAAAATTCGACCCTAAGCCTGCTTGGTCCATACTCGAGGTTCGCACCAAAACCCGATAACCCATTCCCCCACGAACCCGAATATACAATTTGGTTTTGAAATCCGGCCCCAAAATGAGGTTGAATTCCCAAAATTTCCAAAAGCCCTAACTCTACCCAAAACCCCCCAATTTCTACCTTTGATTTCATGTTTTTGGACCTAGAATCTAGTGATTGATGAAGCAAAATGAAAGAAACTAGAGTTAAGAACACTTACCTATGAAGCTATGGTGGAATGGTCTCATAAGAATCGCCCAAGAAGAGCGGAGAAGAAGAAAATGATGAAAGAATGTGAATATCCCGTAACTATTCTGTTTTTAAACCTTAAAAAAATCATTGGGCGAATTAGCTCTATGCGATCGCGGAAAAGGAGTTGCGATCACGTAGAGGCCTAAGTCACATGCACTGCGATCGCGGAAAGGGAGTTGCGATCGCATAAGGTCCCTAGGCTTGGCTATGCGATCGCGGATGGATTGGTGCGACCGTAGAAGCAAAAATACCCAGTCCCCTCCCCAGCTCTCCTATTCTCTACGCGATCGCGGAAGTGCCTATGCAATCGCATCGAGTCACAGAACCCCCCTCCCCCCACACACTACACTACATGATCACGGGGCAACCTATGCGATCGCATAGTGTAAAAATCTCAGACACCAGAAACAGCATATTCACATCAGATTTTTCCAACTCTTTTGCACCCTGACACCTACCCGAAACTCACCCGAGCCCTCTGGGCTCAAAACCAAATATACACATGACTTCAAAATCATCCTACTAACTTATTCGAGTAATTAAACCAATAAAATAACATCAAAAACAATGAATTAAACTCAAAAAACCATAGAATTTCCTCAAACTTCATAAACTATCAAATTTTCCAATTTTTATCCGAAAGATGTCAAACCAAGTCCGTTTCTTTCCAAATTTTACAGATAACTCATATAACACATATTGAACCTGTTTCGGGCTCCGGGACCATAATATGGGCTTGGTAACACATATTTCACATCAAAGTTCATTTTCAAAAGTCTTTATTATTTCCAGAAAACAATTTCCTTTAAAAATTCCTTTCTCGGACTTGGGACCTCGGAATTCGATTTCGGGCATACGCCTAGGTCCCATATTTTCCTACGGACCCTCCGGGACAGTCAAATCATAGGTCCGGGTCTGTTTACCAAAAATTTTGACCAAAGTCAACTTTATTCAATTAATTATCATAAATTCAATTGTTTAACACATTTCCATAAAGACTTCCCGGCTACACACTCGAGTTGCGCACGCACATCGAGGTGAGATTAACGGAGGCTTTCGGGGCCTTTGAGCACAATTTTTGCTAAATTTACACAAGATGACCTTTTGGGTCATCACACATTTTCAAAAACCTTTATATTTTTCAAAAAATGATTTTATTTAAAAATACATTTCTCGTACATGGGACCTCGGAATTCGATTTCGGGCATACGCCCAAGTCCCATATTTTCCTACGGACACTCCGGGACCGTCAAATCACGGGTCCGGGTCTGTTTACCAAAAACATTGACCGAAGTCAACTTTATTTAATTTTCTAATATAAAATTGTCATTTTATCAGTTTTTCACATAAGGGCTTCCCGGCTACACGCTCGGACTGTGCACGCAAATCAAGGTCAGATAGGAGGAGGTTTTCACGACCTCGGAACATAGAATTAGCTAGAATATACAGGATGACCTTTTGGGTCATCACTTGTCCTGAGGGTATAAAACCCCAGACTTCATATTTCTCACTATTTTTAGAGTGGCGCACGTGTCGGATGACGAGTATGTGGCGCGTACTGATTTTTGGATTGGACATAGTCCTCTCTGCGGAAACCATTTAGTTGCATATTTTACTCTAAACCATATGTTAAATTGTGTTCTCAAGACTATTGATATATTTGGGCTATAAGCCACGTTTGGGGCCTCGTGCCGACTTGTTTAGACCCCTTGGGGAATTTTTACTGTTATTTCCTCACTGTTGATTTATGATTTACACTAAGTCATATTGCGCTTAACTGTTTTCGAAACTCAGCCTGATTTACACTATTTTGAGATTTAAAAATAATGTTTTGGGTTGAGTACCCCGTTTTACTGATACGCCCGAGGGGTTTTTGAGAGGTTCTGACTGAGTGAGGCCGAGGGCCTGATTGTGAGGATATGATATGCCACGAGGTGGCTTGATATTAGCGCTTGCGCTGAAGGAGCCCCTCCGTTGTCTGCACACACACCCAGTGAGCGCAGGTACCTACTGAGTGTGAGTGCTGAGTGTCGAGTGATGAGTGATTGGGAGGCATGAGCGACAGTGAGTATGCCTAAGGGGCTGATACTGAGTGGCTGTGAGGTGCTAAGTGATGTTCTTCCTGAGGGGAAATTTATGATTCATGTTTTTTCCCGAGGGGCTACTTATGATTTATTTCATTTTACACTAAATCCTTCGGTTATTTCAATTTCTGAAATTGTTGGAAAACACATTTTTCAAAGGATTTTTCTGAAGTCGTTTTAAGGCATGATGATTTCATATATCTATGTATATACTGTTGGAAAGAAAGTTTTTGCATATTGTGAACTGATGATATTGATTTTTATGTGTTTCTTCCTGCTTAGACTTGATTTATTTTCATTACTACTGAGTTGGCGTACTCACATTACTCCCTGCATCCCTGTGTGCAGATGCAGGTGTTGATACTGAGCATTAGCCATCTATCTCGTGCGGAGCCGGAGTTCGGTATATAGAGGTAGTTGTTCAGCATCCGCAACATCTCTATTTTTCCTTCTTTTGTTGTATCTAGTTATTCGTTCGGAGGTTTTGTATTATAATAGTAGACTTTTTGGTATATTTCTTAGATACTCATGGCTTGTTGACTTCGGATTTTGGGATGGTTTAGACTATTTAGCTGTTCATTTTGCCTAGTGAATTTAGTAATTCTATATACTTTATGAAATGTTGGAATTGGTTGGGATTTTAGAAAGAAACTGTAATTATGTGATTGTTGGCTAGCCTAGTTCCACGATAGGCGCCATCACGACCGGTTTAGGATTTGGGGTCATGACAAATATATACCATAACATGCTAAATATGTAGTTAAAGTATCACAATGAAGTGTGTGTTATATACACACACACACACTAACATATACTATAACAAGCTATATATATAATTATGGTATTGCAATGACGTGTCTGTGTGTGTGTATATATGTGTGTGTGTGTATATATATATACACACACACACACACACACATTGATAGCCGTATATATAAGAACACGAAGCGCTAGGAACACAGGGTCAGGATATTTTAGGAATTAATAGACTTGTAAATTGAGTTAATCGACTTATAACTTATTTAGATGCATCGATGAATATTAAAAGCAAAATGTTTTGACCTATATCGATTAATATAAAAAATAAAACGTCTTGACCTAAAATAGAATAATATTATATTGATTTATCAATTGATTAATTATCCGTACGTAGTAATGTATAAGATTGATCATCAATTACAATATAGTGTATGTGTGTGTGGGAAATTAATCATATACTTAAATATAACTTAGAAAATTTACTTACATAGATGCTATTTTAATCTATAAAAATTAATTACCTAGTTAATATAATTTTTTGTAAAGATTATGCTTATAACTTTTAATTATTTATAATAATTGTATAGTTAAATAAAATAAATGTTTATAGTTAATAATAATTTTTTTATAGTTTATAGTAATTATTTTATAGCTTATAATATTTTAAGAAATAAAAAAAAAAGATTACTTTTTTTCTAAAATAACCGACCA
This sequence comes from Nicotiana paniculata, assembly GCA_005239505.1. NCBI lineage: Eukaryota > Viridiplantae > Streptophyta > Magnoliopsida > Solanales > Solanaceae > Nicotiana > Nicotiana paniculata. The sequence goes on along the minus strand of MDKI01270732.1, from coordinate 5,691 downwards.
AAGTTGGTCGGTATTTGGTCAAACGGCCAACACTTAATATACCGACCAAAATACTGACCAACTTTGGTCGGTAAGTCTGAAAAACAGACCTGAAATATACGGTCTTCCCCCCATTTTTTCATACCTCTCTTCTCAAAATTCCCTCAACTCCCACTCAATACCTCCCCCATATCCTTATTTATTTCCCTCCCACAAATCCCGATCCCCACCCTGCATCGCCACTACTCAGCTGCCGTTGTGTTGTCGTCGTTGTTGCCTCCACTGCCTCGCCTCTCCTTCTCCACCTCCTAATAATTCTAGGTTTGAATTACAACTTATGTCTTTTGTGTATAAATCTAATGTTTTGTTTATTAGCTATGAATTAGTTTCAATTGATTAGTGTTTCAATTGATTATTTAACATTGTATTTTATAGAAATCTAGGGTTTAGGTCTTGTTTTAATTGAATTGATTACATATGGTATAAATTGAATGTTTGAGTTTGTATTATCTTGAATAGTTTTGTTAGAATTGAATTATTAACTTTGAATTGTCTTGAATAGTTTTGTCACGACCCAAATTCTCAACCTTAGAGGTCGTGATGGCGCCTAACACTAGACTTGCTAGGCAAGCCAATGTTAGAATTCGATTAACTACTTTGCATTATTTATCCACTTAGACATAATAAAATAATCTAAAGTAAACTAATTCTATTTACTTTTAATGAATGATTCCCAATGTAATAAAGAGAAACAGACAATTAACTAATTAAAACGAGCCACGAAACTAATCATATAAATAAATCTAGAACTACCCCAGAGTCTGGTGTCACAATCCATGAACTACTAAAGATTACTACAAATAATGGCTAAAAGAAATAGTGTAATTGTTCTGAATGATATAAAACAGTGTATGTAAAAATAGAAGAAGACTCTCATAATCTGTGAACGCCGGCAGATGTACCTCCTGTCTCCAAATGAATCGAGTGGTCATCATGGAATCCTCTATTGCTGACTAGTACCTGGATCTATGCAAAAGAGAATAGAGTGTAGTATCAGTACAACCGGCCCCATGTACTGAGTAAGTGTCGAGCCTAACCTCGGCGAAGTAGTGACGAGGCTAAGTCGGGCTTCACAATATAATCGATAACAACAATAAATAATAAAGCCAGAAAGAAGTCTAAACAAATAAATAAATAAGTGCTGCAACACAATAAAATGACTCAGCTATAACCAATTCTCCAATAACTCTTCAAAATTCCAAACTTTAACTTTGAATAAAAATAGGGGAAAAATATTTAAAGAGTAGTAAAATAGACCTTTTAACTTTTCAAAACTTTTATTTTCTTTTTTCAGTAAAAATCAGTAAAATATAAATGTCCTCTCTTATCGCTCCTTGTTGCGGCGTGCAACCCGCTCCCACATGTCCTCCCTTATTTCTCCTCCCTAAAATATCACCCTTATTGCTCTTGTTGCGGCATGCAACCTGATCCCACCTGTCCACCCTTATCACTCCTTGTTGTAGTGTGCAACCCGCTCCCACCAGACATATCATATCAATTTATTCAAAATTTCACAATTCAGGCCAAGCCTTTCACGATACTTTTGTCTCAACAATTATAAATAATAAACTGTATTTTTCTCATAACTTCATCAATAACCTCTCAACCATGAAACCAACAGGAATATCAAATATAAATACCTTTAATTCATAAAAATAATACCAAACCTCTCAACCATGTTTATATCACCAAGAAACCAGCTCAAACAACCAACACTCTTTCCAAATAGTCACAACAATTCAACACGGCCAAATAGTCATAGGAACAATAATGAACATATAACAGTTAAGACAATGATCAAATAAGTAGGGAACGGGAAAGAGGATCATGTTTAACAAACAATTTGGGCGGAGCATAGATACTCGTCACCACACCTATACACCATGACCATGCATTTCACATAGCAAACAAGTGGCGAGTCCTATTCCCTCAAGCAAAATTTAGACCAAACACTTACCTCAATTTTGCAGGCCACTCACTGCTCATTTATTGCTTTTCCCTTTGAATTCACCTATAAATTGCCCGAATATGATCAAAATTAACTTAATATCATTAACTAATGCTAAAGGAACTAACTTTAAAAAAATATATAATTTTTCCTAATTTTTCTCAAAAAAAAGTGAAAACCCGACCCTAGGCCTGCTTGGTCTAAACTCGTGGTTCGGACCAAACTACGTTTACCCTATTCACCCACAAACCCAAATATGCTATTAGTTTTGAAATCCGGCCTTAATTTGATATAAAAATTCAATTTTGACAAAACTCCCTAATTCTACCCAAATCCTAGATTTTTACCATGAAAATTCTTTTTTTTTTCTTTAAAAGTGATGCAAAATAGTAAGGAATTGAAAGAACAAGGTTTGGAATTGATTACCTATGGATTGGGGATGAAGATTGTTGAAGAAAACTCGTTTTTAGTGCTGGAACTTCGAAAAATTAGAGAAGAAGGGGTTCTGCCCGGTTTTAATTCGATATGCATAATGGCTGGGCTGAGGCTCTATGCGATCGCATTAAACGGGATGCGCACAGGGTATGGGGGACTTGAGCAGTGCGTTCGCAGGGAGGGGTGTGCGTTCGCACAGGATAGGGGAGGTTGGCTACTGCGATCGCGGGAGGAACTGTGCGGTCGCACAGTACAAATCTGGGGCACCTTGAGCTTGCACTGTGCGGTCGTGGATAGGGCCATGTGATCACAAAGTTGAAATTCCAGGCGCACCAACAATGAAAAACCAGCAGTTCATTTAAAGTGAAAAACACCCAGTGGCCTATCCGAAACTCACCCGCGCCCTCGGGGCTCCAAACAAATCATGTACGCAAGTCTAAAAAAATCATACGGACTTGCTCGTGCAATAAAATCATGAATATAACATGAAAATGTATCAATTAAACCTCAAAACTCATCATTTTCAGCAAAAACTCTTCGAGTTCATAATTTCTCAACCGGATGTCCGAATCACGTCAAACGAACTCCATTTTTCCCCAAATTTCACAGTTAACATTTAAATATCATAACAATGATGTACCGGACTTCGGAACCAAAATACAGACCCGATACCAATGATTTTTAGCATTATTTCTTTTCTTTAATTCACAAACATTTCAGCAAAATAATTTCTTTCAAAAATTGATTTCTACGGCTTGGGACCTCGGAATTTATTTCCGGGCATACGCCCGAGTCGCATATTTTACTGCGGACCTTCTGGGATTGTCGGAACACAGATCCGGGTCCGTTTACTCAAAATGTTGACCAAAGTCAACTTTTATAAAATTTAAATTCTAAAAATCACTATTTCTCATATTTTCACATAAAAGCTTTCCGGTTTCACACCCGGACTGCGCACGCAAATTGAGATATTTAATTTTTGTCTTCTTATGGTTATTTAGCATGGAACGGAGTCTAATTTTATAAAATGACCCCTTGGGTCATCACAATCTCCACCTCTAAAATAGATGCTCGTCCTCGAACAGACATAGAAATTTACCTGAAGTGGCGAACAAGTGTGGGTATCTACTCTGCATGTCTGACTCAGACGCCCAAGTAGCTGCCTCGACGGGCTGGCCTCTCCACTGCACTCGAACTGAAGGAAAAATCTTAGATCTCAATTGGAGAACCTGTCGATCTAAAATAGCTACCGGCTTTTCCTCACAAGTCAAGTCCTTGTCCAACTGGACATAGGTGAAATCTAACATGCGGGACGGGTCACCATGATATTTTCGGAGAATAGACACATGGAATACCGGATGAACTGAGGATAATCATAGAGGCAATGCAAGTCTGTAAGCTACCTCGCCCACCTTATCAAGAATCTCAAACAGCCCAATATACCTGGGGCTCAACTTGCCCTTCTTCCTAAACCTCATAACACCCTTTATGGGTGACACACGAAGAAATACTCTCTCTCCAACCATGAATGCTACATCACGAACCTTACGATCGGCATAACTCTTTTGCCTAGACTGAGCTGCACGACGTCTCTCCTCAATAATTTTGACCTTATCTAAGGCCTCATGAACTAAGTTGGTACCCAACAACCGAGTCTCTCCTGGATCGAACCATCCAACCGACGATCTGCACCGTCTACCATATAACACCTCATAAGGAGCCATCTGAATGCTCGACTGATAACTATTATTATAAGCAAACTCCGCTAATGGCAAGAACTGATCCATGAACCTCAAAAATCAATAACACAAGCGCGGAGCATGTCTTTCAATATCTGAATAGTACGCTCGGACTGTCCATCAGTCTGAGGGTGAAATGTTGTACTCAACTCCACTCGGTTACCCAACTCACACTGAACTGCCCTCCAAAAGTGCAAAGTAAACTGCGTACCCCGATCAGAAATGATAGACACGGGTACTCCATGAAGGCGAACAATCTCCCGAATATACAACTCAACCAACCGCTCTGAAGTATAAGTACTGGCCATAGGAATGAAGTGTGCTGAGTTAGTCAGCCTATCCACAATAACCCAAACCGCATCGAATTTCCTTTGAGTCTGTGGAAGCCCAACAACAAAGTCCATAGTGATACGCTCCCACTTCCACTCAGGAATCTCTATCTGTTGAAGCAAACCACCAGGTCTTTGATGCTCATAATTCACCTGCTGACAATTTAAGTAACGAGCCACATAATCCACAATGTCCTTTTTCATCCTTCTCCACCAATAATGTTGTTTCAAATCTTGGTACATTTTTGCTGCACCTGGGTGAATAGAATACTTGGAGTTGTGAGCCTCCTCAAGGATCAATTCACGGAGGCCATCAACATTAGGCACACACAACCTACCCTGCATCCTCAAAATGCCATCATCTCCAACTGTAACCTGCTTGGCATCCCTGTGCCGAACCGTGTCCCTAAGGACCGCCAAATATGGGTCATCATCCTGCCACTCTCGGATACGATCAATTAGAGAAGACCGAGCGATAGCACAAGCTAGGACACTGCAGGAATAAATATCCAACCTCATGAACTGATTAGCCAAAGTCTGAATGTCTGAAGCCAACGGTCTCTTGACAACTGGGATATACGCAAGACTACCCATACTCACCGCCTTTCTACTCAAAGCATCGGCCACCACATTGGCCTTCCCCGGGTGATACAATATAGTGACATCATAATCCTTTAACAACTCTAACCAGCTCCGTTGCCTCAAATTTAGATATTTCTGCTTGAATAAGTACTGGAGGCTGCGATGGTTAGTAAAAATCTCACACGGCACGCCATAAAGATAATGCCTCCAAATTTTCAAAGAATGAACAATATCCGCCAACTCTAAGTCATGAGCAGGGTAATTCTTCTCATGGATTTTCAACTGACGAGACACATATGCAATCACCCTGTCGTCCTGCATCAACACTGCTTCGAGACCAACTCTAGAAGCATCACAATACACCGTGAAAGAACCCAAATCTAATGGTAACACCAACACCGGTGCTGAAGTCAAGGCTGACTTGAGCTTCTGAAAACTCGCCTCGCACTCATCTGACCATTTAAATGGGGCACCTTTCTGAGTCAATATAGTCATTAGGGTTTCTATGGATGAAAACCCCTCCACAAAACGACAGTAGTAACCGGCCAAACCTAACAAACTCCTAATCTCCGTGGTTGTGGTGGGTCTAGGCCAGTTCTTGACTGCCTCTATCTTCTTA
>ML351507.1:0-42649 GCA_005239505.1 Nicotiana paniculata | reverse complement strand
ATTACTTGAGAGAGATTTATGATAGTTAGAGCGTTCATGATTGACAGATATAGCCAATTAAACGATAATACATATCCAAGGAAGAATTCACCAACGGGGAAAACCATAATCTTAGACCCTTATTATCATTGTTTACATTATATTGTTAGTTAATTGCTAATTTATTATTTTGTTATTAGATTTAGTAAACATCACCAATTGATACGCAAAAGTCTTGAGAAAAGTGATTATGTAACAGTTTAGTATTTTAAAGACTTAATTGATACGTAAATTCCATGTGGGATCGACTTTGGGCGTAATACCCTAGATTATATTTGCAGTGCCCGTTTAGTCTTTCTATAAGACATAGTTGAGCGTGATCACCGAGTATGGGGAAGGTTTTTCTGGGACCAAGTAGATAGGAATGTCTTTCTTTTACTTTATCAATGTAATAAGGCCAATGGCCATTACTGACCTTTACTTCTTGTTTTGTTTAGTATCGTTTTGGGATTTGTCTATTTTCTTATCAATAAAATGAGGCATTTAGCATCTTAAGTTCTCCAAATCAATTTGTCGCTAGGCCTACCTCGGGCAAAAAAGAGGCCCCAAAATTAGGACGCGCTTTACATTCCCGCACTATGTGTTTAAATACCGCAATACTTTTCATAATCCTCACTGAGTTGGCTACCATTTGTTTTTTTTTTGTTTTCCTCTTTATTTATTTATTCCCCTCCCCAAAGGTTATTTCGTGCACTCTGGCATCATCATCCTATATTACAAGATCCAGGGGCCCTCCACCATCTCCTCCTCTTAGTCCTCCCAAAGGCAAGAACAAAGGCAAGAAGAAAATGGAAGATTTAGGCAACATCAGAAATGAGAATATGGTTGAATGGGTAGAGGCCACTGATGGCCAGGGTATTCGGATTCAGAATGAAACTGTGTGGCAGCTGGAACAGAAGTTGTCAAAGTTTCAAGAAGAGCTTGATCAAGTTCGGAATCTGGCAAACCTGTCATTCTCCCTCAATGTCCCAAACGTCAACATCCAGAATCCTATACCTCCTCAAAACATCCCAAAACAGCAAGAAGCACGGCACCACTTTCGGTTTCGGATAGGAATACACTTGGGAAGAATTCAAAAACTGTTCGCCACCATGGCGCAGTCTGTATTACCCTTTGGAGCAACCAATACCGCATTTGGAGAAAACCTTCCAACAAGCCGATGCTATTTATGGATCAGATGAAGAAGAAGTACTTGCAACAATGAGGAACTTGTTTCTGGAGGACAGTGATATGGACTGTTGTGTTATTCTCGAGGAGGAGGGGGAGGAAGGCCCTTCCATACAGGTTGTGAGAAGAGGGACGTACCTCAAGAATTGGACTGTCAGGACAACCAAAGCCCGACGAGCCTCGGGGTAGCAGGAATAAAAATGAGCGCTATTCATTATTTTTCTTTACAAAATGATTTCCTTTTTCTCAATTTAATTCCTGCAATAAGATCTTCAATTTTCAAAACAATCGTTCAATTTATCAAAAGCATTTTTAAATTTTTCTTATGAATCAATATTTATTGCTATCATTTTATCTCTCATTACTTTACCTATACAGCATTACTATTACCTGTCTTGATGAACCGATGACTGTGACATGCAACGAGATGACGCAACAAACGGATGTGGATTCAGAAGAAGATGACATACCTGACGAGATTGTCAAAGAAGTTGAGAATTTTGAGAACATACCTAAGTCAAACCTGGACGAGACTGAAATCATCAACCTGGGAGATTCAGAAAATATCAAGGAAACACGAATCAGCATTCATTTGTCACCGTCAGAAAAGAAAGAATACGCAGAATTTCTAAAGGAGTATGAGGACATATTCGCCTGGTCGTATGAAGACATGACTGGTCTGAGTACGTCTATTGTGGCTCACAAATTGCCAACCAATCAAATGTGTCCACCGGTAAAACAAAAGCTCAGGAAGTTCAAACCCGACATGATTTTGAAAATCAAAGAAGAAGTCACCAAACAGATCAACGCCAAGGTTCTCAGGGTAGTTGAGTACCCGACATGGTTAGCCAACATTGTGCCAGTACCAAAGAAGGATGGGAAGGTCAGAGTCTGTGTCGACTACCGGGATCTCAACCGGGCTAGTCCGAAAGACGACTTCCCTTTGCCAAATATACATATCCTGATTGACAATTACGCTAAGCATGAACTACAATCATTCGTGGATTGCTTCACTGGTTATCATCAGATCTAGATGGATGAGGAAGATGCTGAGAAAATGGCTTTCACTACGCCGTGGGGAGTGTACTGTTACAAGATGATTCCATTCGGCCTGAAGAATGCAGGGGCCACCTACATGAGGGCTATGACCACTATCTTCCACGACATGATTCACAAGGAGATCGAGGTATACGTGGATAATGTTATTATCAAGCCTAGGAAAGCCACTGACCACATAGAAGATTTGAGGAACTTCTTCAAAAGGTTGTGAAGATACAATCTGAAGTTGAACCCCGCAAAAATTCGGGGTTCCTGCTGGAAAGTTGCTCAGGTTCATTGTCAGCCGCCGAGGGATAGAATTGGATCCGTCAAAGGTCAACGCCATTCAAGAACTACCACTGCCAAGGAACAAGAAAGATGTGATGAGTTTCTTGGGGAGACTTAATTACATCAACCCATTCATAGCACAGTCTACAGTTATCTGTGAGCCGATCTTCAAGATGCTGAAAAAGGACGCCGCAACAAAGTGGACCGATGATTTTCAAAAGGCTTTCGACAAAATCAAGGCATATCTGTCAACACCACTAGTCTTGGTATCGCCTGAACCAGGTAGACCTATGTTACTCTACCTTGAAGTGTTATATGAAGCTTTCGGTTGCGTTCTGGGGCATCACGATGAAACAGGAAGAAAGCAGCAAGCCATTTATTATCTCAGTAAGAAGTTCACTCCGTACGAGGCCAGATATTCTCTATTGGAACGCACTTGTTGTGCTTTTACTTGGGTAGCTCAGAAGCTGAGGCATTACTTCTATGCCTACACAACGTATCTCATATCGAGAATGGATCCATTGAAGTACATCTTTCAGAATCCCATGCCCACTGGCAAGCTAGCCAAGTGGCAAATCCTGCTGAGTGAGTTCAATATTATCTATGTGACTCAGAAAGCAGTCAAGGGACAAGAACTGGCAGACCATCTTGCTGAGAACCCTGTAGATGGAGAATACGAACCTCTGAAAATGTATTTTCCTGATGAAGAGGTATCATTCATAGAAGAATACATTGCAGAATCCTATGACGGTTGGAGAATGTTCTCCGATGGAGCAGCGAACTTCAAGGGAATTGGCATTGGAGCAGTCTTAATATCAGAAACCGGTCAGCATTATTTGGTATCTGCCAAAATCAGATTCCCCTGCACCAACAATATGGAAGAGTATGAAGCCTGTATCTTAGGGCTCAACATGGCCATTGACATGAATGTTCAGGAGCTATTAGTGATTGGTAACTCATATTTGCTAGTACATCAGGTACAAGGAAAGTGGGCTACCAAGAATTCCAAGATATTGCCGTATCTGCACCACGTACAGGAATTAAGAAAGAGGTTCACGAAGATAGAATTTTGGCATGTCCCCAGAATCCAGAATGAGTTCGCCGATGCATTGGCTACTTTGTCCTCAATGATCCAACACCCGGACAAGAATTTCATTGATCCTATTCCCGTAAAGATCCATAATCAGCCAGCTTATTGTGCCCATGTTGAAGAGGAAGCAGATGGAAATCCTTGGTTTCATGACATCAAGGAGTATTTGGCAAAAGGAGATTACCCAGAGCTTGCGAATCCCACTCAGAGATGCACACTTCGAAGACTATCCAACAACTTCTTTCACAACGGCGGAATCCTATATAGGAGAACTCCCTATTTGGGAATATTACGTTGTGTCGACGCAAAGGAAGCATCCAAGCTGCTAGAGGAGATTCATGTTGGGACCTGTGGCCCACATATGAACGGTTTTGTTCTGGAAAAGAAGATACTCCGAGCTGGTTACTTTTGGATGACTATGGAAACGGACTGCATCCATTATGTCCGAAAAATGCCACCGTTGTCAAATACACGTAGATATGATAAATATACCTCCAAACAAGCTCAATGCAACAAGATCACCATGGTCATTCGCCGCCTGGGGCATGGACGTTATTGGACCAATCGAGCATGCCGCCTCCAACGGACATAGGTTCATTCTGGTAGCCATCGACTATTTCACCAAATGGGTCGACGCAGCATCCTACAGAGCAGTGACTAGAAAGTCATGGCAGACTTTGTCCGCGACCGTATTGTTTGTCGATTTGGGATTCCTGAGTCAATCATCACCGACAATGGTTCCAATCTCAACAGTGACTTGATGAAAGATATGTGTGAGGATTTCAAGATCAAACACAAGAATTCTACTTCTTACAGACCTCAGATAAATGGAGTTGTAGAAGCGGCCAATAAAAACATCAAGAAGATACTAAGAAAAATGATAGAAAGGCACAAGCAGTGGCACGCGAAGTTATCATTTGCCTTATTGGGATATCGCAGCACAGTTCGCACCTCAACAAGGGCAACTCCCTATATGCTAGTTTATGGTATTGAGGTTGTTATTCCTGCCGAAGTTGAGATTCCATCTCTAAGAATTATACAGGAAGTTGAGCTCAGCGACGCAGAATGGGTAAAGAGTCGTTATGAGCAACTAGCCCTCATAGACGGAAAGAGAATGAATGCAGTCTGTCATGGTCAACTATACCAAAACAGAATGACCCGAGCCTTCAACAAGAGAGTCAAGCCTAGGCAGTTCACACCGGGGCAGCTGGTGCTGAAGAAGCTCTTTCCACATCAAGACGAAGCCAAAGGGAAGTTCTCTCCCAACTGGCAGGGCCTGTACATGGTTCACCGGGTACTAATAGGAGGAGAACTTATACTCGCAGAAATGGACGGAGAAGTTTGGCCAAAGCCAATCAATTCAGATGCAGTCAAACACTACTATGTGTAATCTTTATGCTTTCTCAATGATGTAAATTGAACTACGCCTGACCTGATTCCCATTTAAGAGGGAATACGTAGGCAGCCCTACGGGTTTGGTCTTCAATAAAAATTTTATTTTTCCCCACAGTTAGAAACTGGGACAGAATTTTAAGAAGGACCCTCAAAATTCTGAAGCAAGATCAGTCAATCGCCGCAGGAGCAACAGTCAGAGACATTCACCCATCAAATTGGGGCAGAATTTTGAGGAGGACCCTCATAATTCCGTATCATGAGAGGCTGCAATGTACTGAGCCGTGTCACGGTCGTCGGTTCATCCCAAATTATTTTTTAATTATGCATTATGCTTTTACAAAATCATGCATGTTTGTTTTTGAAACAGCTTTGTTTAGCAACGTTACCCCAATAATACAGACAGTATCATTAGATCGAGCCCAGAAAGTCAAGAAAAGACAGCGGGGATACGAACTAACCCGCCCCCCCTCCCCCATTTATAGAACTCACGATCTTTCTTTGGTTGCAGGCACTAAGGTTGCAAAATCCCTAAACAAATTGTCCGCCCAGGGGACAAACATTGTCCAAAATACAACTCTCAAAACTGCTGCACTTGCCGACGTTCGCACATGCCTCAATTCTCCGCAGTCACAATGCTCTCAATAATCACAATTCCACAATTCATCACCAGCTAAGAATTCCTACTGTCATTTTATTTCTTGCATAAGGCTACCATTCTTCCTTCCGAGACTAAACACTGTCTCCATCTGCATTTGCATCTTTGCATAAGGCTACTATTCTACCTTCCGAGACAAAACGTTGTCTCCATCTGCATTTTCATCTTTGCATAAGGCTACCATTCTGCCTTCCGAGACTAAACATTGTCTCCATCTGCATTTGCATCTTTGCATAAGGCTACCATTCTGCCTTCCGAGACTAAACACTGTCTCCATCTGCATTTTCATCTTTGCATAAGGCTACCATTCTGCCTTCCGAGACTAAACGCTGTCTCCATTTGCATTTGCATTGCATAAGGCTACCATTCTGCCTTCCGAGGTTAAGCTCTACCTCCATCTACAACATTGCATAAGGCTACCATTCTGCCTTTCGAGACTAAGCAGTGTCTCCATCTGCATTGCATAAGGCTACCATTCTGCCTTCTGAGGTTAAGCTCTACCTCCATCTACATCATTGCATAAGGCTAACATTCTGCCTTCCGAGACTAAGCAGTGTCTCCATCTGCATTGCATAAGGCTACCATTCTGCCTTCCGAGGCTAAGCTTTGCCTCCAATTTACCTTTCGAGACTAACCGATGTCTCAAGCATTATTTACTTCGCTTTCCTTTCGGGCTAAGCTCTGCCCTTTTATTCGCAAGACTAAGCTCTGTCTCATCAGCATCATTCTATTGTATCGGCATGGGCTGAAATATTGCCAACTCATCAAAAGGCGTCATTGTTCGGAGGCACCATTTTCATGGCCTGAGAACACCATGCCATGGCCTGAGGATCTCTTTCAACCTCTGCATATCATTATTCAAAGGAATCATGGTTCGAAGGCACCATCCTCATGGATTGAGAACATCATTTTCATGGCCTGCGAATACTACATCAAGCAATTCATAGCCCAGGACATCATGGTCTGAGGACGTCATCCTTAACCGTCTGAAGACATCATTCATGGTCCAATGGGAATTTGTATCATGTTTAAATTACGCACAATATATGCTTGTATTATTTATTTGCAGGTAATCCGGCGAGCAAACTGCCATCCTGGCAGAAGCGATTCCGCTCCAGTTCTCCTAACCACCCCGTAAGCCACTTATTAGATCAGTCCCAAATGTTGCGTCCATTCTTGTAAGAAACTTCATCGGTATACTTCACCAATGACTCCTGAACTACATACGACATGATTCCTATAAAACTAGGGATATGTAGGCAACTCATAAACCAGGGTGCAGCCTAAAACTCTTCAAATCGTTTCGCTCGGTCAAAATTGGCCATCATATTTTTACTCGACAACTCTTTCATCCTTCCTGGGTAAAGAGAGACAGCTGTTAATACTCAATTTTTCCCTCAAATTATTCTTTAACTTTTATATATACCTTCAAAATCAGTTTTTATAATGATTGGCATTTTTATATAATTTTCCCACATTTTTATTAATTTATTCTAATTTATCCAGTATTTTTATTCCCAATAATTAATCATAAATTGCATTACAAATAGTTTCAAAATATTCCTTGGTTTAATATATCATTTTTGATCCTATTAGGATTTAATTATTTTATAAATTAGCCAAATTGGCATTATTTGGCTATAATTGCAATAATTTTGCAATTATAGCCATTTATGCCATTTTAGCTATTTTATGCCATTTTTACCAAATAATTAGCCATTTATATTTTATGCCAGTTATAGCTATTTTATGCCATTTTTACCAAATAATTAGCCATTTATATTTTTAAATACTGGTTAATCATTTTAATTTAATTTTATTAAGCATCAAATTCATTTTTATAATTATTAGCTATTTTTATAAATTACTTATCTATTTTAATTGGGTATTTAATATTTAGCCACTTTTACTTAAGTTCTAGCCTAATTAAACTCGGACCCCTAACCCAATTAATTAACCCAATAACTCAGCCCAACCCTAAAATCCTACCCGATCCAAGCACCCATTCAATCTGAACCGTTGATTAATTCAAATCAACGATCCAGATTCCCCCTTTCCAAATTAAGACCTAAGTGACTACCCCCCATCTCTCATTTCATTCAGCTGTCTCTCTAAGTTCTCTCATCTCTCACTCTTTAGACGCTCCACCTACTGACCTCCCTTCTCCGGCCACCTCTTTATCGGAAACCATGGAGGTCTCACCTCATAAACGCCTTATGGCTCCCCCTTTTCGCACTTGTGTCATCGTTCGAGGCTCGTAAGTGAACTAGAGGCAGTACACTTACCTCCCTGATCTCACATGCCGTTCTCCGACCATCCATGGCCGTCCGAGTAAGATTCTGTTATTTCCGGCTAGAACCAGTGGTTTCTAAGTCGTTTCTCCTTCTCTTTGGGCTGTCTTTGTGAAACCCTAATTACTAGTCTCTAATTTTCTTAGATCTGTAACAGATCTTGGCATATTATGAGCCATTTTTGGTGTTTTCAAAGGTTTTTCCGATTTTTCTAAAATGACTCTTCATCTTCGAAACTAGGGTTCTTAACCTCTTTTTAAAAACGCTCTTATTTCTGTTTTAGTGTTATCCTTTGATTTTCATCTTGTTAAACGTTTATGTGAGTTTTCCCCATTTTGTCTGATTCATTTTGTTAAAAACCCCAAAGTTCTCGGTTTCAATCTGTGGTTCTGAGTTTGTCTGCGATAATATGTTTACCTGTTTTATTATATTTACTATGTTCTCATGAATACTTCGTGATTTTGTGATTTTACCCCATGTTTGCCTATTAGGGTTTCTGGATTCGATTACTTTTGCCTATATCATGTCTATTCTCTGATTCGTACTGTGTGCTATACGAATCCCTAACTTCTATATGATTTTACCTTACTAGTCTTTCTATGGTTATGATTTTTGTCTATTATATGTTATTGCACTTATTCTAAAAATGTTGTGACAAATCAGTGCTATCTTTTCTATTTGTGAATACCTGAATCTCTATGATTGATACTTCACTGATTTTGCATAATGTTCTCTACTGATTTTTGAGTATTTCCTTAATTAAGACGTGCTGATTTCCTGTTTCCCTTTGTTGTATCATGCCTATCCCGCTAATGTGTGATATTTTTCCTTGATTGGTATTGATTTTCTGTAATTAGAAACTCACTCGAGGGTTTCCTTACTGATTTACAGAATATAAATTATTTCTTACCTTATTTCCATAAATGATTTTGCTGTCAAATTAATTCACATATATTTTCCTTAAATAGAATTTTGAACTTGGCCTCACTTACATGTGATATACCTATACCATACTTATACTACCTCCTTATTGTGTTAAAATCAACTTTACATGATTCATTTCCTTATTTTTCCCTCCTTATTACCGTTTGAGTATGACTCCTTAATTAAAGGAAGTCTTTTACCAATTTGATTCGTATTGATTGTTTACTCCCATAATTACTGCTGAAACTGTTATTTTACCATATTCTTCTGCATGTTTTAAACTTGAAATACACTACTCTTTCATTAACATCAGACACAGACACAAGCATACTCATTGCTCTCTCTCTTACTTTCCTACGCACTCTCTTTTATTGACTACTGGCTACTCAGTCGGCTGAAAGCCAAGACTAAGTAACTTATTACTGCTCTACTTGCTCTACTTCTCTTCACACTACTGTCTATCCTCTCAATCTTGACTGGTATGTCTTCTATTTGATTTACAGCATCCAAAACAACATGTTTATGTTCGTATTGCACTTTCTCTTATTCCTTTTGTGCTTCTACGTGTGGTTCTACTGTTTACCCTGTAACTAGCACATCTATTCTATCTATGTGATTTCCCTTCCCCTTATTTCAGCATGTCTACTGCTCCTCCTATTTGTTTGTTACAATTCTGCCTTACTCCCTAACCCCAGTACATTATCAGCATGTGTGCGTGACCCCCTAGCTACTAAGTAATCCTGAACCCCTTACCTGAACCTAATGTATGAACCTGTTTAGCATCCCTCAATCTAATGTCGTTAAGCTCCTAGCATGAACATTTTGTGATAGAATGTGCTATGACAGTTTAAGTCTTGTAATACTTTTCTAAGGCCTAATTGTGTGCAAGTTTTTTCCTGTGTGCTTCATACTTGTCCCCAATCCCTCATCTCCCTGCTTGTGGTTGTTGAAATTGTCTTAATCCCTGTTTATTGTTCTGTGTGTGCTGGTTGTGCTACTGCCTTATCCTTTTCAACTAATTTTCATTAAACCTCTAGCTTTGTCAAAACTGTTTTAAAACTGTTCTTACTCACTATGAGCACTTCCACTATACTCTTAAACATTAGGTTATGCCCCTCTTGTGTGAGCATTGCCTTGGGACCCTTGAGCTCTGTATGAACTTTGACACACAAGAGCTGGCCTTTCCACGATGCACTTACTCAAATTTGGTTATGACTCTGGGTGAGCACTGCCCGGGATCCCTTGAGATCCTTAGGGAACTATGACACACCTAGATCATGTGAAAGGTTGTGAATATAATGGAAATGAGGCATTCTGGAGATTCTGGGCCTATCAGTAGGCTCCCTATAGTTAACTTCTTCTTTTCTTTTTAGTTATGTAATTCATATTCAGAGGCCTGTAATAATTATTTGTAAGAAACTCTTTGGGGATGGATAGTGAAAAAGGATGGGTACTACGCATGCTATAGTTATTACAGGGTAGAAACATGTCCTTAGGTTTATATTCTTGATTGCGTAATAGAAACCATGTTTAGGATTCATGCTGCATTAGAAATCATGACTTAGGGTCATACTTACTCAAATCACACCTAGTTTAAATATACGTGTCTAAAACATTCCCTGTTCTAGTAAGCTGGAAATCGGTCTTTGGTAAACACTTAGAATCACATGATATAAGGATTGGTAATCTTAAACCCTTTTAACAAAGCTGTACAACCGTTGCATATGATCCCCCGCCTAGTCAAGCCTTAGGATCTGAAAACCCAGACCTTAACTGTGTTTGAGTCATGTTGTTTCTTTGCACTATATGTGGAGGTACTTGATCCCTTTTGTGTTTATATGATAATCCCTTTTATCTGCAGTCCTATCTGTTTTTATATGTCGCTTAGTATTTTTCCTTTAAACCTGAGGGTCTGCCTAGAACCTCCCTCATAGTATAGAAGTCCTAAACTCCTCCAGGAGTGATAGGAAGGGACAGGTAACAGCATGCAATAGAGTTCGTGACCAACACGCGCTTTAATTACCTTCACGGGGTGGGAAAGGGTAGAATATGGATATGATGACTGATGCGCTAATACCACGTGTATCCCCTCTTCGAGGAGTGTCATACCGGGTATTGAATTGATGTGATCCATATTATTATAAACCTAGGATACCATTTATATGCTTAGATCGTAATCCTTTCAAAATCTAACCTTCTTTACTATTTTCAAACATATGCATGCTTAAGACTTAAATCCCCTCTTATTTGAGCCTTTATTTGTTTGTTTGCTAAGCCATACAAATTCACAAAAGTTGTTTGGCCGGGAACCACACTTGTGGATCCTGAGGGGTGCCTAACACCTTCCCCTTAAGATAATTTCAAGCCCTTACCCTATCTTTGGTTAACAAAGTAGTTGTAAATGAACCCGTTTGGTGTCTTAACGCACCTATAAAATCGTTACGTGGCGACTCTCAAAAACACAAACCCCTTTCCCAAAAGGAAAGAGTTGTCTCAACCGAATGTCATAAACTCGATCTCCGCGAGGAAAGAGGAGGCGGGACAGCCTGTACTTGCAGTACATCTTCTGATTTGCAGGTGACCCAGTGAGTAACTGTTCTCCCAATAGGAGAAATCCCGCTCCAGTTCCTTCAAATTATTTCGAAACCTGACCAATCACCACAACCATTTCATCCTATTCGAAACCTTGTATTCGTCCTTGTGATAACTTCATTGGTATATTTTGCCGGTGGATCCAGAACTACACACATCCCGATTCCTGTAAAACCAGGGATATGTAGGTAGCTCGGAAACCATAGTGCGGCCTATATCTCTCAGATCACTCCATTCGGTCAAAAATTGGCCATTATATCTTTACTCGACAACTCTTTCATCCTTCCCGGGTAAAGAGGGCCGGCTGTTGATGCCCAATTTTTTCCTATATTATTTTCAAAATTCATATATATTTTCAAAATAAAGCATGAGCATCAATTAGTATATTTTCATAATTTTCTATAATTTAAAAGGATTTTAAATTAATTTATTCCATCATTTTATTATCTAAATAATTACTAATTGTATCACAAATGATTTTATAGTAATTTTATTGCTTAATTTTTATCATTTTATATTTATATTAAGCTTTAATTATTCTATGCATAATTATATTTACATCTTTAGGTTATAATTGCAATGACTTTGCAATAGTAGCCCATGTGTGCATAATTACTTTATTTTTACACGAACCAGACTTGGTGGATTCTCAAGAGATTTAAACCAGACTTGGTTCAAAATCTCTCTTTTATCGACTAATCCGTCTATATTCACCCTTATGTCTATGAGTACTACCACTTTCGTGTTTCTATGGTTTCAAATCTCTGGTTCAAACCAGATTTGACTCACTTTTGTTTATCTTCATAAACTTAGCTATTTTCCTTTTTAATCTGTTCAGATCTCTATAGATCTGAAGTATTTTTGTATCTGTTTGGCATTTTTCTCAAAGATTTTTTGTTTTGCTCTTATTGTTAACCGATTTTTATTTTACCCTAAAAGCTAGTGTTTCGATTTTTAGGGGATTTCTGCAAAAAAATGTTTAAACATTTAAATGTTCAACTCTGGTTTTCTTCTTTACTTTTCGACTGATTTCTTTTGCTTGAGTTTCATCTCCATGCCCTTATGACTTAGGGTTTCAATTAATTCGATTATTTATTTCATTGTTCTTGCTTGTTTACCTCAGCTCTGTAAATTATCATGTTAATTGATTTTATTGCTTAAATTAGGGTTTGAAATCGTGTTAATAGCGATATTTCCTAATCATATTTTTACCTATTCTTTCCTTATGTGTGATTAGTAATTGGTGCTACTTTTCTTGATTCTATTACTGGCCTGATTTTTGTGCTTTGATTATTGGGGATGATTTATAATTGATTTCTAGACTTATTGCTTACTTTATTTAGCCATAATCTGCTGATTTATTCTGTAAAAGATTCACTTCAATTTAAGTAATACTTACGTGATTCTGTCACGACCTGAAATCCCACCTTCAGGCCGTGATGGCGCCTAACGTTGCACCCGCTAAGCAAGCTAACGTGTTAACTGAATTGATTTATTAACAAGTGAAAATAACAAGCACTGACTAGATAATTGAGATAAGTGCGGAAGCATTAACAAAATCTAACTAATAATAGCTAATAACGAAGAAATCTCTTTAAGTACAAAACCCAGAAATGGAGTCACAACCTCACGAACCAGTCTAAGATAGCTAAAAACAACAGTTTGAAATAAAATGATATATCTGTCTGGAACATAGATGACAGAATGAAAGATAGACAGTGACGCCGAGATCCACGAATGCCTGCGGAACTACCTCGGTTTCGTCTTGAATGGACTAAAGGACACTCCCCCTAACGATGTCCACTGGGTTCGGCTGCGTAATCTGCACAACATAAAGAAGTGCAGGTGTAGCATCAGTACAACCGACCTCATGTACTGAGTAAGTGTCGAGCCTAACCTTGGCGAAGTAGTGACGAGGCTAGGACACGACAAAAAATTGTACCTGTGCAGTTCAATAGTATAGCAGAAATTAAACAAGAATACAGTTACGGGGAAGAACATGTTGGGGATAAGAGGGGCAACACTTGCTAAAACCGTAGAATCAAGTAGTGACGGGAATGTAGAAGTAAACAGGAAATAACGATCTGAATCAAGTAATATAGATAGGAGAAGGCACGGCATGACCCCTCGTGCATAGCCTCGAAATCACACGGCACGAAATGCCCCCTCGTGCATAAATAATAATGACTCGACACGTAATGTCCCCTCGTGCATAAATAATAATCAATCGGCACAGAATGTCCCCTCGTGCATAAATAATAATCATCGGCACGGAAAGTTCCCTCGTGCATAAATAATAATCACTGGCACGGAATATTCCCTCGTGCATAAATAATAATCATCGGCACGAAATGTTCCCTCGTGCATAAATAATAATCATCGGCACGGAATGTTCCCTCGTGCATAAATAATAATCATCGGCACGGAATGTTCCCTCGTGCATAAATAATAATCACTCGGCATGGAATGTTCCCTCGTGCATGATGAGTATAAAAACAACAATTGATTTGAAAGTTTAACAATACGACATTTCAAATGTACAGAAATAATCAACAAAATTCTTTTGTCCCGGAAAGGGACTCAGCTATAACCAATCTCACTCAAAAGTATAATGTCAATAGTAAAATCCTCGACTGAACACATAATCAATAACTTTCCACGTCATGAATAACCTCAAGGTACCACTTCCAAGGTTCCCAATAATTCACAGCACAGAGAATATCGAAGAACATTAAATAACTCATCAAAATTTGACTCACGGGAATGCTTGACCACAACATATAGGTACCCATCACCTCACATATACGTTGGACATGAATTACACATAGCAAATAAGACTCTATACCTAATCCCTCAAGCTAAGGTTAGGCCAAACACTTACCTCGGCTCCAAGAATGCAAGTCAAGCCTCAATCACGGCCTTTCCTCTTGAATCCGACTCCGAAACGATAATATCTAGACATAATTGACTTAATAACATCAATAATTAATCAATGACTCAGTCCCAAAGCCTAATTATACATTTCCCATAATTCTTCCAAAAATACCAAAATTCGACCCCGGGCCCGCTTGGTCCAAACTCGAGGTTCGGACCAAAACCCGATAACCCACTCCCCCACAAACCCAAATATACAATTTGTTTTGAAATCCGACCTCAAAATGAAGTTGAATTCCCAAAATTTCCAAAAGGCCTAACTCTACCCAAAACCCCAAATTTCTACCTTTGATTTCATGTTTTTAGACCTAGAATCCAGTGATTGATGAAGGAAAATGGAAAAAATTAGTTAAGAACACTAACCTATGAAGATATGGTGGAATGGTCTCCTAAGAATCGCTCAAGAAGAGTGGAGAAGAAGAAAATGGTGAAAGAATGTGAAAATCCCGTAATGGTATTCTGTTTTGGCTTTTAAAATAACTGGACGAATTATATTTATGTGATCGCGGAAAGGGAGTTGCGATCGCATAGGGCCTGATTCTCATGCATTGCGATCGTGGAAAGGGAGTTGCGATCTCACAGGGTCCCTGGTCTTGGTTGTGCGATCGCGGACGGATTTGGTTCGACCGCAGAAGGAAAATACCTAGCCCNCCCCCCACCCTCACACTAAACTACGCGATCGCGGGGAAACCTATGCAATCGCATAGTGTAAAAATCTCAGACACCAGAAACAACATTTGAACACCAGATTTTCAACCTTTAAGCACCCCGACACCTACCCGAACTCACCCGAGACCTCGGGGCTCAAAACCAAATATACACATGCCTTTAAAATCATCCTACAAACCTATTCGAGTAATTAAACCACTAAAATAACATTAAAAAAATGAATTAAACTCAAAACTCCAAAGAATTTCCTCACACTTCATAAACTATCAAATTTTCCATTTTTGATCTGAAGCACGTCAAACCA
Organism: Nicotiana paniculata; assembly: GCA_005239505.1. Taxonomy (NCBI): domain Eukaryota; kingdom Viridiplantae; phylum Streptophyta; class Magnoliopsida; order Solanales; family Solanaceae; genus Nicotiana; species Nicotiana paniculata. Next base: position 27,263 of record ML351507.1, on the reverse strand, counting down.
AGTCCGTTTCTTACCAAATTTTACAGATAACTCACATAACACATATTGAATGTGTTCCGGGCTCCGGAACCATAGTAAGGTCTCAGTAACACAGATTTCACATCAAAGTTCATATTCAAAAGTCTTTATTATTTTCAGAAAATAATTTCCTTTAAAAATTCATTTCTCAGACTTGGGACCTCGGAATTCGATTCCGGACATATGCCTAGGTCCCATATCTTCCTACGGACCCTCCGGACTGTCAAATAATTGGTCCGGGTCCGTTTACCAAAATTGTTGACCAAAGTCAATTTTATTCAATTAATTATCATAAATTCAACTGTTTAACACATTTCCACATAAAGGCCTCCTGGCTATGCGTCGGGGTTGTGCACGCACATCGAAGTGCGATTAACGGAGGCTTTCAGGGTCTTGGAACACAGTTTTAGCTAAATTTACACAGATGACATTTTGGGTCATCACAGATTCTGTCCCATTAATTGGTTTGTATTAACCCTAATTGATTGGTTAGTTGATTTTTCATACCTTATTTGTGTGCCATTGACTTTCCTACCTTATTTGGTTTTACTCTACTGTATGCTATAAAAAGCCTTTCATTGTTCTGATTTCAAACACACTTACACTCAGACATACTTACCTACATACGAAGAGACTTACATTGAGACTCTTACGCTCACACGCACAACTTCTTTACTGAACAATTCCTTCAATTCAAAATTCTCAAACTTGTCTGTTCTCTCATAAAATTGAGTTCTTTCTATCACTCTGATTTGCTGCACTGTTTAGCCGGCTGGAAGCCAAGGCTAAACTCTCTGGATCTAAACTGCCATTACATTCCTGTTTACTTTCTTCCTAACTGGTATGTTTTAACTCCTGTTATACTATTTTGTTCTATGTGCTTATGTGGTTATTTTATTTCAACCTTAGCATGCTTCTGTCTGATCTATGATTTCTGCTTTCTTCTTTCTAAACTAGTATGTTTTAGTTCCTGCTCCCCTGTCCTGTTTTATGTGTTTGTTTGGTTAATTATTTCAAACTTCACCATGTTTCTACTTAATACATGTCTTTATGATCCCACTTAGTGATAATTGCTAAACTAAGTCATCTTAAATAATGTGAAAACCTGATTAGTCAGTTCTATGTTCCATGTTATGCAAACATGTAATATGGTGCCAATTTTGTCTATTAGTTCAAGTATCCTTTCTTTTTTGTGATTGCTTTAAATACTGGTACAGTATCTATGTCTGAACCAATACCAGTTTGTTTGAACCATATGCTAAATATGGACTCTGTTTGTGCTAGGTGAAATTCTGTTTGCAGTCCTGTAAATTGAATTTGTTTGCTCCTAAAATTAAAATTGTTTTTCTATAACTGTTCCCTACCCTATATATTGTTTTCAAACTTCTACTCTTAGTTATCTAGGTTCCTACCACCCCCAGTGTGAGCACTGCCTAGGGTCCTTGAGACTCCTCCGAACTCTGTCACATTGGGGTTGGTCTTCCAATCTTTTAAGAACTATATCTCTAAGTAAGGTTCTGGTGTGAGCATTGCTCGGGGTCCCTGAGGCCCTTGGGAACTTTGAAACACCAGAAGCCCAGTTTTGTGTATCATGGATGGACCACCTGTATACTTCAGACTTACTTTGCTTGAAGGCCTGGTTTCCAGGTTAATATTGGGCCTATGAAGGCTCCCTATAGTATAATGAATTTTGTTGTGTAATTTATTCATTATTGGGCTGTAATAAACAGATCTGGGGTTATTAGTAAAAGCTGGGGGGGTTATATATCTTTGTTAAAAAAAACTCGGGTAGAAATCCTGTCTATAGGTCTATTGTGTTGGTTCCTTATGTGCATGTTACTGTTCATATAGAGATCCTGCCTATAGGCTGTTTTTCTAACTGTTTGACTCTGAATCTTCATATTTTTGGCATATTAGAGACACTTCAGATAGGTCTTTTGTTAATTCTGCATTAGAATCCATGCTCATAGGATCTACACATATTTCCAATCTCAACGTGCATTAGTGATCATGTATATAGGATCATATTTGTATGAATTAATAAACTTTCCTGGTGACTTGTCTAAAATTCTGCCCATATGTGATTAATAGAATTCATGCCTATAGGGATTAAAAATCAGTTTCAACTTAGATATCATGCCTATAGGAGATATAAAAATCAGATTTCTTCAATTTAGATACCATGTCTATAGGAAATAAACAAATCGGTTTCAACACTTAAAAATCATGCCTATAGGAGTTAATTATTTCTGTAAATTAGATAGCATGCCTATAGGATCTAAAGAGATAAAATCTGTTTTCCTGAGTTAAAATCAGTAACTCGCTCAGAAACTATGTTATAGGTCTATAATTAACGATTGTAGATGCCATGACCATAGGATTCTACTCTGGTTATCACTTAGGCAAACTTGTAGGGCTATTAAGACTTCTGGGTCGAAAAAATGTGATCCCTTGCTACTTGAAATTTGCCCAGATTCAGAATTTAATCAAATCAGTAGGCAAGCCAGTAGGTTCCAATGCTCATTTTAATAAATTGGTTTCTTACATTTTGTTTATGCCCATCTAGATATCCTGCCTATAGGATCCTAAATTAATGAAATTTGTTGATTGAACTGCGTGCATTTGTTGTTACTTGTGGAGGTTAACATGAGCCCTTATTTTCTCCTTACATGATAGTCCTATCTGAATTTTGTTTGTCGCCTAGATTTTTCTCATTTTAAGCAACACAGGTCAGTCTGGAACTACCTTAAATAGAGTTCCTAAACACCTCCAGGACCATAGGTAAGGGACGGGTAGTGCACGCATAAGGCACCAGTTAGAAGCTACTAGAACGCTTAAGTAACAACTGAAAGATAGTAATTGGGTAGTAAAGGAAATGATGACCCGTGCACTAATACTATGTGTAGCACCCCAACTTGGGGAAGTTACCAAGTATTGCATGGAAATGATCCTATAGGCTAAAAAACTTAGGACCCCTTTTAATTCATGTTTTGAAAGAATAGTTGTCTAAATTGCTTTATTTATCTTTAAGACTAATTCGCTTAATTAAGTTTGTCTGGTACCCACCGTTGTGGACCTCGAGGGGTGCCTAACACCTTCCCTTCAAGGTAATTTCGAACCATTAGCCGGTCTCTCTGGTGATGCAAACTAGTTTCATGAGTTAACTGCTCTAGGTGCCCTAACGCACCTTAATCCATTAGGTGACGACTCTTCAAATCTCATACCCCATCCCAAAAGGAAGGGAGTTGTCTCCGAAGTGTCGAAACCCGATTTCGCGAGAAAGAGGGGGCGCCACAACCGATAGCAACATCCTTTCTTTCTGGAACCTGGTCACAAACTCCCGTAGCAATTCGAAATCTCCTTGTGCGATCCTGAATATGTCGGCCTTTCGGACTTGTACCTTTCTGGAACCTACATGGGCCTTGATAAAAGAATTCGCGAGCATCTCAAAGGATTCTATTGAGTGCTCGAGCAAGAGAGAATACCATGTCAGGTCCCCCTTCGTAAGGATCTCCTCGAATTTCTTCAGTAAGACTGACTCCATCTCGTGCGGAGCTAAATCTTTCCTCGTCACTGGTGATGATATGCTCCTGAGGATCTGAATTCCATCATACTTCGGCATGTCTGGCATTTTGAACCGCTCTGGGATCAATTCTGGTGTCGCACTTGGTTTGAACGGCAACTGGGTGTATTCCTTTGAGTCCGATACTTTTAACATTGGGGGTGCACCCGGAATTTGATCCATTCGAGCATTTTTTCCCTCATAAACCGCATGAGTTCGATTTTAAAGGGATTATTCTCATTGTTGTTACTGGATACGCTATCGTTCCCTCCGGCCCTGTCAAAGCTGACTTCGCCCCTCGGGATATTATTGTCGACCCTCTGCGTTATTTGGTTTGCAGGAGCACCGAGAGGAACTGGACCTCGTCCATTAGCATTGTTGGAAGTTCCTGACAATGCCTGCCTCAACCCCGTTTGACCTGATCCTGTCGCGAGAGATGGCCTATAATAGCCTTTTGTTGCCCCCTCAGGATCCTTACTATTTCAGTGACGTGTTCTTCTTCAACATCATCAGGAGTTTCCTCTCGAATATGTCGTGGATATTGCCCGACATGGACCGGCATGGACTCATCCCCCTCGTTGCGAGTATCACTGATCGAATCTCCGTGATGAGGCTGATTTTCTTGGGCCTCAACGTTGAGTGCGATGTTGACATCGTTATCTGCCATTTTCTATGATTTTTGATAAGTACAAAGAATCAAATATGTTAGTAATAGATGCAAGGATCAACTCAATTACACAACCGTCTAAGCCCAACAGTAGGCGCCAAATTATTTATCGGTAAAACGGTACAGTTAAATTTATACATGGTTTATAGACAAGTGAATCAATTTGATCCCCAAAATGATTAAAAAAAAAATTAAACCAGAATGCAAGACTTAAAGTTGAAATCAAGATAAGACAGCAGAGATCCTGTTTCCGGGAGCAGAGCTTCCGGATGCAGCAGGAACAATATTAATAAGCAAGAAGATAAAATATTATTGAACTTTGAATAGTGTATAGAATGAGAGCTTGTCAGAAAATTTTCTCTCTACAATGGTTGTTGAGCTCACTGTTTATAGTTTGTTCCTAGGGAACAAGATCCTAGGATCAAGCCCCTCTTAAATGACAATTATGGGGGTCACTGAAGAACGTGTAATGCTAGGCAATGAATTTCATATTCTCTGTAACGGAACGCGTACTTAATGCTATAGTATATTTTCTATTAAATGCTACCGGGTGGCAGTAATTTATTTTACCTTTATGAACATCATTTCCTTCTAGAACAAATGAGATTGTTGCCTTCGGACTCGATCGCCTCTGCTTTCGGCTCCACATGTCGCTTTATTATGCGAGCATTTAATATGAACATATTTTACCCTATACAGATACATGTTTACTATGTCTCTGCAGTTAGCTAATCTGAATAAGCTAGAAAGTAGAATGACTAGAAAATGGTACTTGCCCTCGTGAAAAATAAGTTGGCCAAATAAGAACTATAAAGGGTAGCTCGGTGTACAAAGCATTCCGCATTTAAACAAGATTCCAGGAAATGTCGAACAAGAAACTATATGAAGTCTCCCTTTTTTTTCATTTGCTTCAAAGTGTTTTATCGAGTGGTGGTTCGGCCGGCTATGTTGTATGAGGCTGAGTGTTGTCCAGTCAAGAACTCCCACGTGTAGAAGATGAGAATTGTAGAGATGGGGATGTTGAGATGGATGTGTGGGTGTACCAGGAGAGATAGGATTAAGAATGAAGCTATCTGAGACGGAGTGGGAGTAGCCTCCGTGGAGGACAAGATGCGGGAATCGAGGCTGAGATGGTTCGGACATGTTAAGAAAAGAAGCATTGATTCTCCTGTCAGGAGGTGTGAGAGGTTGGCCATGGAGAGTTTGAGAAGGGGCCGAGGTAGGCCTAAGAAGTACTGGGGAGAGGTGATTAGACAGGACATGGCGTTGTTTCTGCTCACTGAGGACATGACCCTTGATAGGAGGGTGTGGAGGTCAAACATTAAGGTAGAAGGTTAGTAAGTAGTTTATAGTTGTTCACCGATAGTCTTAGTAGCATTCATGTCCCTTCATATTCTTAGATTTTTATTACGTTACATAATTTTGTTTGGTGCTACTTATCCTTTATCTCTCCCTTTTTCCTTTCTCTTCCTTCTTTCTTCTTTCCTTGCTTTCCTCTTCTTCTTTTTGCCCTTCCTGCGCGGAGGGTCTATTAGAAACAACCTCTCTATCTGCATTAGGTAGGGGTAAGGTCTGCGTACAGATTACCCTCCCCAGACCCCACATGTTAGAATCAAACTGGGGTTTTTGTTGTTGTTGTTGTTGCTTCAGAGCGTTATCACACTTTAAGCAACCAAGTTTGAACGATATTAACCACATCTTTGCTCTATAGGAATTTAGTGAAAGAAGAGAGAATAAGATAGTTGATGCTTGTATTGTAATCATTAGGTAATATTCATGTGAATCATGCTCAAGTCTGCAACCGAAGGAACATAAATCAGAATAAAGATTCCCACTTACAGTAATAAATGACATTAATTAATTAGCTCAATAAATACACCAAAAACACACACGTGTAGCTATCATAATTTATGAAACTAAGGAGAGAAGATGTATGAGTTATTCGGGGATCAGATGTAATTGATGAAAAGAAGTTGGTTTTATGGGTCCTAAGTGGAAAAAAGATCATTCCACGCCATGAAAGAATTAATATAAGAAGAGACGTTAGTATATCATTGTCCTTTTCTTTGTCAGGCTTTCTGGCAGTTAGAAATCAGATGCTTCCTCAACAACTATCTTTAGAATGTCCTATCTCTTTCTTTAACGCTCGGTCATATTCAATTAATGGTCATGGTTGTATCAATTTCCAATTAGAAAAGTGTGAAAAAATTTCCAAGTTTGGTCGATTATTCTCGTTCAAATCGTTTAACTTATACTAAACATTCTCTATAAATTGTAGTTCATCATCTTTGAGAATCATTAATTGTATGTGTTTAATGAGATTCATGGTAATATGACTGACCAATATTGAGTGGATAAACTCATCTAACATCCTTCTCCATTACCGCGTTCCATTTTTATTGTTCTAAATAAAAAGTAAGGAGTTATGCATAAGCTTCATTATCGTAATTAATCACAGAAGAAAAGCGTTAAATATAGGTTTAAAATTCCTTTTATGCCGACGACTGCTAATTGGCATGTAATTTTGGAACTTCTATAAATTTAAATGTGATACATACATGTCTGTGAAGATAAACAAGAATGAGTGAAAGATAGAAAGAATATCCATATTTAATGATACAAATAAAGACATTGTATGTAATTAATTCATCAAAAGAAGCCAAATTGCGTCCTTTAGCTTTCTGCAATTAACTAATTAGTGAGCAAGTCTCTAAAAAAGAGAGTTGTGTTCACTATATAAACTTGACGTACGAGAATGGAGTTTCTTCAAAAATCCTAAGGCTAAGAATCATGAAACTAGTGGTAATAGTCATGTTAAGTGGGATATTATACTTGGGATTGGTTTTTGGAGAAATTAATAAAGAAAAAGAGTGTGGATTTCCAGTTCCAGCCATATATAACTTTGGTGATTCGAATTCGGACACAGGTGGAAAATCAGCAGCTTTTCATGAGGTGCAGCCACCCAATGGTGAGACTTTCTTTAACAAACCTTTTGGAAGGGTGTGCGACGGTCGTCTCATCATCGACTTCATAGGTAACAAATCTTTACACCGTCAGTATATATATATATATATCTTAAATTTGTGGTTGGTTTTTTTTTTCCTTTACAGCGGACAGGTTGGATTTGCAGTACTTGAGTGCGTATTTAGATTCAATTGGTGCAGATTTTAGGAATGGTGCTAATTTTGCAACAGTTGGTTCATCCATCTTGCCTGGTGGTTACAGTCCATTTTACCTTGGTGTACAGATTTCTCAGTTTTTACAATTCAAGAAACGTACTATTTTGCTCAGTGATTTAAGTGAGAATTATCTTTATTTTTATTTTTTTTACATATAAATGTACTCAGAATGACTCTTATAATAAGGTGAATGGCTATTTGATCATATTCACGCAGTTACAAACTCGACGTCAAAAGTGAATATTCCAAAGCCAGATGATTTTTCAAAGGCAATTTACACATTTGACATTGGACAGAATGACCTTTCCTATGGTTTTCAACATACACACGAAGCACAAGTCCGAGCATCCATTCCACAAATCCTAGAAAACTTTACTCAAGCCATTCATGTAGGGTTTTTTTTTTTTTTTTTTTCACGGGATTTTTCTTACAATCTCTTCCATACAACCTCTGAAAGATTGTCGGATCCCTCCTAAATTTGCAGGAAGTAAACGAAGTCTTTTCTTTCGAAATCTACTCCTAAAATTACGTCTTTCAGTACTGGAACGTCTCATGACGTTTATGTTGTTCAATGAAAACTTGACCTAATTTTCACATGGAATATAATTATATGTGGAAAATTAATAAAAAATTTAGTTACAAAGTATTAAATTATAACACATAATTTTGTAAGTGCAAAATAGAAGGGGAACCTTGGCGTAACCGGTAAAATTGTTGTCATGTGACCAGGAGGTGACAAGTTCGAGCCGTCGAAACATGCTCTTGCAGAAATGTAGGGTAAGGCTAGGTTCAATAGACCCTTGTGATCGGGTCCTTCCCCAGACCCCACACATAGTGGGAGCTTAGTGCATCGGGTTGCAATGCATTCTATAATAAGAAATTAAAGATTTGAATCAAATTTAAATTCTGGATCCATCAATGTTTAGGAGACATACGCTTTTGTTTTTTTGATTGTTGGTATTTCTTCTTCCTGTTAATACTTATATACATACATAATTTGTGCAGCAACTTTACACTGAAGGGGCTCGGAATTTCTGGATCCACAATACTGGACCCATTGGATGTTTGCCTTACAGTCTGATATCTTACCCATTGAAGCCTCAGGGCTTGGATGCCATTGGATGCATAGAGAGCCAAAATGAGGTGGCTCGAGAATTCAACAAGCAGCTCAAAGACAGAATATCACACTTAAGAAAGGAGCTCACTCATTCTGCAATTACTTATGTTGACATTTATTCAGCTAAATATAAACTAATTAGCACTGCCAAGAAACAAGGTACTATTATATTTTTAACTATAGTTACTTTCATAAATGAGCTGATTGCGGAAAGGGAAGCCCGGTGCACTAAGCTCCCCATTATGAGCAGGGCCCGGGGAAGGGCTGGACCACAAGAGTCTATTGTACGCAGCCTTACCCTGCATTTCTGCAAGAGGCTGTTTCTACGGCTCGAACGCGTGACCTCCGGATCACATGGCAACAACTTTACTAGTTACGCCAGGGGCTCCCTTTCAAATGAGTTGATTGTGTAGTAATATTTTTTAGACTGTCAGTGCATAAAACTTAAAGTCAAAAAAGGTATCGCTAGTAGTTTAAGTAAATATATTTGATGGACAAACAGGTTTTGGGGATCCGATGAAATTCTGCTGTGGTTGGTACAACAATGACTATGAAGTTGCATGTGGACAGACAGCAGTAGTGAATGGAACAGAGTATGGGAAAGCATGTAGTGATCCCACAAAGTACATTAGTTGGGATGGAATACATTACACAGATGCTGCCAATGTCTGGTTAGCCAACTCCATTCTCAATGGCTCTTTCTCAGACCCTCCTGTTCCCATTGAACAATCTTGCACTCAGTTATCAAATAGAGTTTAACCAGATAGTGCTTTGGCCAGGCCAATAATCCTGCAGTTTCCGAGTATTTGTTCCAAGTATTTGTCTACTACCACAAAGAAGCCATTTAGGATTTTCTCAATCTTATTTATGTGTATGTATGGTCACCTTAATCTGTCTTTAAGCATGACACTTTTTCTTTGATAAAAGTGTTTTTTCCCCCTTCAAAAAATGTATTATTTGCTACTCCATTGTCTCATTTTGTCGTCTTTTATTAGTACTACAACAATAACAATTACACCTCAATCGAAGTAAGGAAATGAAACAGACTAAACAAGTCAAACACATAATTGCTATACTTGTTTAACCAACCAAAGCACTCCATATGTTGGGAAACTTTGGGATAATAAGTAGTCCACAAAATTAAATTAAAATAACAAATGTAGTACTCCATAACATTCAAAAATGGTGATACATACTTGGATGAGGTGGCATTCATTTCTGATTGAGGAGCTGTACATGAATTTTTGGGACTTGCTTAGTCATTTCAAGTAGATTATACTAAAAGAAACTTGTTAACAAAAGCTGATTTTCAAAATGCCAACAAGTCCATAGCTTTTCTAATTCAACTGATTCCATAAGGATGCATAATGTTATAATGAACCATAAAGTTATTTTAAATAACAGGTTCATGTCACTCATTCAAGGTAAGGAGAAAAGACATCTTCTCTCATCTCCAGACTCCACAACACCATATCAGAGTATACTCAAGATTTTGAGCTATTTATAATTTATGAGAGAGAGTTTCCAGGTAAAGAAGAAAGGAAATCTTGAACATCATGTAACTCCCTGTCTGCACAATATATATACTAACTACTCTACCTCGATCAACTTTAGAATCTATATACATCCTAAAACTTCTCAGCACTTTTAACCACTTGGCGGTTGAAGGGGCTACTGGAGCATGCTTGTCATATGAAAGGTGAGTTGCTAGTATTATGCATTATGCAATCAAAGTAAGGTCATCTTCTTGTTTTGGTTTCTATTGTAGGTGACACTTGTGATCCACCACCAAGAGCTGCAGCAGCAGATTCCACGTGAGTGAGAAGATATTCGTAGATCTTTTTTCTTATCCTATCGATGGTCTCAGAATCGATTTCGGGACTTTCATCATCCTTGTTAGATCCAATCTCATCCAACCAGTCATTCACACTCTTCAGCTGAGATAACATGCCGGCTATTTGACCATTATCTGATAAAGCTGACGCATCCACATCAGCATCCAAGAACCTTTCTACAAATCCTAAAAACCAATCTTGGGACGCCATTCGTAACATCTCGGCCAAGTCCACGGTCTCATCAAGACCATCTCCTCTGACCCAATCCGCCGGAGGTGGAGATTTTGGCTTCTGATTAGCAGCTACCCCATCCGTTAAGCGCCGTTGAGAACCTGATAACTGAATTTTAGAACTGACTGTTGGCCGGGGTTTGGCTTGGTTTTTTGCAGGTGCATTTTTGGTTGAGTTGTCAAGGACTAGCATAGGTAGATTTCCAGCCATAGCCTTTGGGGTTGGCGCGACAGCTGAAGTGGCACTTGGACTTGAAGTTGCTTTTTTGGTATACACCGAGAAGGATGACAGATTGGTAGCCAATGCAGCATTGACCCATAGAGCTGCCTGTTTACGTTTTTGTGACACAACCTTAAGTTCTTCTTCGGATGGGTTTTCTTCATGATCTGATGCTGAATCAGCTGACATGGTCTTGGATAAAGACTCGCCAACAAGACGAACATTCTTCAAACTTGCGTGCAGCGCCAAGAATTGCTCAACAGCAGACTGCGGGTTATCTTCCTTTGCTGAGGAGCTCAACTCAGAGTATGTGCTGAACAATTAAATAAAGAAATCAGAAGTTGTTTTTGGGTTGCATAATAAAAGGATAAATTCAGTTGACACTGATGAATTGACAAACTATAAAGGTACCACAATTTGAAAGTCTAAATAAACTCTTACAGAACCATGATCCACTATTTGCGTAAAATGGCAGAGTAATCCTTATTAACCCAGTGCGATTTGATTTCACTTGCTAACCAGTCTACATTAGAAGAATAATTAAATTTTCACCAGAATAATTCCTTCCACTAACATGTCCCCACACACCCAGCTGAAACCTATCCCTACTATCACTTCGATTGATAGTAGGGGGCATTCCTTCCATTTTGTTAAAGAGTCACTAACTTAAAAAAGTGTTATGGTCTGTGATTTTATAGGTGGAAACTGGGGGAGGCCCGACAGCATTTTCTGTCCCTTCCTTTTCCTCTTTCAGTAATTCCGGTTGCAAAAGAAAACCTTCTCAACATGGTTATCGTAAAAATCAAAGATGACTTGGTCAAGAAGCCCAAGAGGAGCACAGGAATTATTAAATGATGGTGGATTCTTTCTAATTTTGGAAAATAGACATCTTACCCCAATGATAAAAAAGTTCAAAGGCATGCAGATTAAATTTTATTTATCCCGTAGTACTTCTCAAAATCTATTCATGTCAGATTCAGCACCCTGATTGAGCAACTATGTTTACTAGCAGGAAACAGGAAATTTATAGATAACTCCAGTTATACAGGACCAACAAGTAAAAGGAAAAGTGAAGTCACAAAGATCAAACCAGAAAACGATACTGAAAATTAAAGGCAAGAGATCATTTAGCGCTCTCTTCTCTAATTCAATAAGAAAAGAACGTTGCAATTCATACAAGTTAGTAAACCATTTGGCTTCATCATATGGGACAATAAATCCACCAAAACAAATTACATAGGGCTATCACATGAAGGAAGATAACATACTAACGAAAAGAAGAAGCAGTCACCCTTCTGTATGAAAGTTATTGATCGGAAACAAATTCCTTATTTCAACAAGAAATCTATACATATCCAGCCTCCTATCCCCACCCCATTTCACCATTACCAAGGAGCAAAAGGAGATTCGCTTTTGGCAATTGCACCCAAATACAAGGAAATTTATCTATATGGGATTGAGCGTGCGTTCAAGTGAGATGAAGCGAGGTAAAACCGTAAGCGTGGAGGTGTTAAGAATCATACTAACCCATGAGGTACATATCCAGTTTATTTCAACAGACTCTGAATACATATGCAGAGAATAGAATAGTTCATGTTACCTCTCAGGAAGTCATCCTTAACACTTTCAAAGGAAGCATTAAATGTTCAATATGACCAAACCAGATCCCACAGATGAGCTATTAGTAAAATGTGCTGTTATCCTCAAAACTTACCACATCCAGAGGCATCATGAGCCAGTCTAGCTTTTGATATCATCTTAAGGCAATAACTTCTATTTATTCTTAAACAAGAATAAGGTTCAGTGAAGGATTAGATAAAGATTGCAGACAGCTCAACCTTACAGTAATATTAGACAAGAACAAGAAAACAAATGGGCAGTGGACTAAAGCTGTTAATCTTACCAATTCCTTTTTCCAGTTTACCACCCATAAACACTATTTAGAATAGGCAACTAAAAAGAGCATCACCATAACAAGATGACAAGATTTTAATGCACATTCTCCCGTCCAACTGAACTCCTGGAGCAAATGATGCGGTGAAAATTGCTTGTCCATACCATATGGCAGTGTTAGGCTCAAGATTCTTTCAGTTAATCATTGTATAGTAGTTCCGACAGTATGATGCATGAAATGAGGAATATAACTGTATTTTCCACCCACACTAAGCTCGCCCAAAGAAAAAATGAAAGAGTTTGAAGTGGTACACTCCAAATTTTTGGTAATTGATTACACAGAATGTAGCCATAGAACCTGAATCTTTCTCAATTGGCTCCAATTTAACAAGATGTTACTAGATATACAGCCTAAGTGCCTTCTTTTGATTAGTTTTTGGTGCACCCACGAGTTCCCTTTTTTTGTAGATGACTGGGTGTCCTTTTTATCAGGTAAATAAATGGGCGTCTTTGTAGAGAACCCTATTTTCAGGTTGTATACTTGTATATGGGGTTTTCTCCCCCACATCATCAACAAATATTACCTTACAACAACTATTACTACTATGCCTCAATCCCAAACAAGCTGGAGTAGTCTAACTCAATTGTCTGTAACTCGAAGCAAATAAACTGATTTTAGCTCTTAAAATTAACCTTTTACCATCCACACTCAAATAGAAGGAATAGCTATTAAATTCCTACTTACATACCCAAAAAAGGAAAAAAGAAGAAATACCTTAAACATCTAAGTAAGCTTTCAGTAGCCGAAGCCACCTGCATAGCCTCAATGGCTGCTATCTGTGCGGCATCTCTGTGCTTCATGACTTCCTATAACATGAGATGATATCTTTCAGAGATCAAATAAATAGTACAATCTGCTAATGCATATAATAATGCAATAAGAAAAGAGTTTATAAGCAAACACATCGGCCACACATGCCTATTCAAAATAGGAAAGATTAACTAATAAGACCATTAGGTTACTCGAAAAAGTGGGAAAATATCATATATAAAAATCATACCTTTCCAATCTTTGCCAGAGAAGATGGGAGTGAAGACCAGGCAACATTTCCATCTGCTAAAGTTCTATTACTGACAGCAACTTTGACCAAGTTTTCTCCTAAGCCATTATTGACCTCCCCAGGTAGCTTTCTTCCCGTGGACGTTTTCTGCTTACTTGATTTCTCAGCATCAACAGGCTCTCCATTTGTGGAAATCTTCTTTAATGATGTTTGAACCTTATTCTCCTCTTTGGATGATTTTGCGAGTATTCCCCTGTTATCTTCTTTATATGTCAGTTTCTCACTGATTGATTTTCTTGGAACCTGCACCACTCAAAGCATTTAGATAAAGACTAAACAGAGAGTACCAATCTCTGTATTAAAGGCAACGAAATCAAATAGTTAAATGGATGTATATGTTAATCAGTTTAAACCAATACCCAAACCATCAGAAACTTTTTATCCTTGCCTCATCCATCCTTTCTCAGAGTACTAGAAAATCATAACGAGACGACAACAACAACAACAACAACAACCCCCCAGTATGATCCCAAAAGCTGGATCAAGTTGGGTTGGGGGAGGGTAATGTGTACGCAAACCTTACTAGAAAATCATAATGAGAAGAGAAAAAAATACTTACAGAAGTGCTCCTCGTTTCGGGTTTCAAATCATGCTTGTTGACCCTCAACCTTGGACTTTCTCTACTCTTCAAATCCATATTCCCTTCCCAGCTCTTCCTCAAGGCCTTAGGCTCCAAGTCGAACCCTTTAACAATATTCTTCAATGAATTCCCGCCCAGCACTCTCTTCGGTGTTGGACTCGCCCCACGAACAGAACTTGGTTTCTCCGGTCCAGGTTTAGCTGTTGCTTTCTCCAATCGTTCCAAGCCCTTAACCTTTGCTTGCAGCTTAACCCCATTTGAAAACTTCTCAAAAGAAGTTGGTAAGGAATAACAACTTGTAGGAGATGTGGGTATTGATCTTGAGCTAGAAGACTTTAATTTCAATAGAGAATCCTTTTTCTCCACTACATTTAACGCTAACTTCGACAAGTGAGACTTCGACCAAGTCAAACTAGGCTTCTTCTTTTCCACTTTTTCCTCTTTGGCGCCACCATTTGATCTAGAAACTGCAGATTTGTTATTGTCTTTCACCCCCACATGATTATTCGCCAAGGCTTTCGAGGTTGACTTAGTCTTATCTTGTGATTTCGAACCAGGTGACAAATTAGCATTGTTATTTAGGAAACCTAAAGAATGAGTTGCAACTATATCTTCAGGAGTTCCAACACAAGGATGTCGGCCGGGGATCGGCCGAACCCCTCTAAGGATAGGCACAGGTGAGGCAGCTTCAAGCCTCTCAACATGAATAAACTGACCTAATTGAATCTTATCACTAAGAATAAGATCATCATGTTCCTCAGGCAAAGATACATAAGTGGCATGAGAAGAATCTGATACCTTTAAATAGAAACCTTGGTTTGGGAAAAGCTCACCACCTGCTAATGCCGGTACAATGCTAACCACTTGCAATAGAGATGACCTGTGCTCACCAGCAACTTTCACATCTGTGTTCATATGCTGAAGAAGTTTCAATAACACACCAGGTACCAAAGTAGCCATTTCCCCAAATCTTCAATTAGCATTACCAGCCAAAAAAAATCCCAAATTGAACAACTTCAACAAAGAAAAGAGACTTTCTCCCCACTTTCAAGATTAAGAAGAAAGATTACAGCTTTACAACTCTCACTCAAAGGGGCTTACACTTAAATCTCAAACCCACATAGGAAATGTTGGTTTACAAGTATAATAGAAAGGAAAATCCCACAAAACCACTCAAACAGATCAAATAAAAACCAAACCTTTGTTATCAATAATAGTTAATAAAATAGAGAGTATAAAGCCAATGTAACCCTATTGAGATTTGCTACCAAATTAGCTTTTCTCAAACCAACAAAAGATTCCAACTTCCAGCGAATCAAGCAGAGGAAAATCAAGAAATTGGTGCCATCAATGGTCAAGAGAAAGAGAGAGAATAACCAAAAGGAATCAAGAAGAGGAAGGACTGAAACTGAAAGGGGGATTGGCATTTATACATTTATGAGCAAAATGTATGTAAATTATGTGAAAAGAATAAAAGAAGTGATAAAATAGTAGTACTCCATTAATTTATTTGAAAAAACTCCAAATAAGAAAAAGCATAAATAGTACTCATATTGTATTGAAAGAGTGCAGATGAGGAAAAGGGTGAAGGGTTACTAGCATTGATTGCTCAGTACGAAGTGTCATATGGGTAAAAAGGCAACTTTTTGAAGGGCATTTTTATGATTAGTTGTTAAGTGCGAAAGAGAAGTATGCAAACTTATAGTGATCAATGAAATGAGCGAGAATCATCAGAAATAACTTATTAGTTTACTTTTTGACGAAAATAATTAATCGAGATGCAATTAAACTAAGTCAGACGCTAATAACAACAATAATATATGTCGCGGTCTCAAATAAGTTGGGATCCACTGACATTATAATTGTGATAAAAATAAAAATAAAAGGAGGAAAGATAAGGAGAGAGAAGGGGAAAACTTGAGAAGTGTCCAAAATGAAAGTGACTTCAGAACTGGGAGGTCCTTAAAATTGGGCAGAGAAGAGTGTGTAAAGTAAAAGGGAAGAGAACAAAATTGACGCCAAAGATGAAGAAATAATCACATGATTGATTCATTCATACTATTCAACCTTTGAAGATGGTCCATTAAACAGTTGCTGACACCATATTCATAAATTTTAAAAAAGTAAAATAATTAGAACCATTTTCGTGAGCTGTATATATACTTGTATTAATGTTTTTTTCTTTCTCTCAAAGAATGATGCTTTCTGTTGGGATAGGATTTATTTTTCAGACTATGACAGAGCCCCAAAAATGGGAGCTGATGGGAATCTAAACCGCCCAGATGAAAAAACATCAAAGTAAAATGATGTTAGATAAGCAAAAATAATTTGGGGATAAAAATTTAGAATCGTCTTATCTTTTGTTTAGTTACGGGATAGGTTATCCCAGAATTAAAAATAGTATCAGGATAACTTATACATGTCATGCCAAAAGGTGGAATAGTAATCACAGACAGTGTTTTAAAAAGCTTTTCTGGGACTCGCCTCGAGGCTGGGCACTATCAAAACGCTTGAGACTCATGTGTAGGGCTTAGTTCAGTGAGATTTACGCCCTCAAGCGCCCGTTTGCGCGCCTTAAACACGCCTAACACTCAACGCTCGGGCTTGCCCCACAATTATTGTGTAGATCATGTGTTGAATTCACTAATTAGCACTATTGACTCTCAAATTCTTCAACAAATGAATGATTAAAGTTCTTTTTATTTATAGAATAAAGTGATTTATTGATAAACATTGCGGGTTATAACTCTGTTATCCCTTGATTCTTCCTCCGAATTGTTCTCCCTGATTCGAGGGTTGAATCAGCATATTCTCGAACATATGATGATAGGACCTCTCTGGATTATTTAATCTCCGTGAAAGTCGATCATTGTATAGATATTCTTCTTGAAGTATTTGATTGTCAAGAAGAACATCAATTGATCACGACATTATTTTATGTGTTGATCCCTTTTTGTGAATATCCCGAAATTAATGGGATTTTTTGAGACTCTCTTCAAGGGAATATGTATCCCTTTATATAGGTGTGTATTATGGTTTAGGGTAGAGTAACTTCCAAGAAACCCGGATAGACTCATAGGATTTCAAGAGTCCTGTAGTATCTTGAATTTAGGATTTAGCTTGATCTTTTAAAATTTCGATGTCTACAAATGCCCCCTACTTTAAGGTTTGTCGGGGTGTAGGCTTGCCGAAACTTGAAGATAAGACTCGAAGTACTCGACCATCGCAACAAATGGTTTTGAAACTTAGAGTTTTCGATTTACAAGAGGAAGAGATGAAGGCAAAACTGGTCCCACTGGGTGTGCCAATTTGTTTGCAATAAATTTATGCAGAGAAAAATAAAACTACAATCACAAACAACTATAAAGAAAAAAGAATTTATTGATAAATATTGTAGGTTACAATGTTTATTCCTTGATTCTTCCCTCCGATTTACTCTACGTGATTCGAGGGCCTTAGCAACGTATTTCTCGAACGTAGAACTTTAAGCAAGACATATTTGACTTGTCTTTGATAGCTTAATGAACATTCCAAGAGTTTCATGGAATTTCAGAGATCTCATATTTGATCTCTTTGTGCATATTCCGAGAATTTATGGAATTCCTGAGATCTTCTTTGAAGGACATATGTAGCCTTATTCATAGGCATGAATTAGGGTTTGTGTGGAGTAGCCACCAAACCCTAATAGACACCTAATATTTCAGGAGTCGTCTTGAATTTAAGATTTATCTTGAGATCTGTTAAAATTTCAGTGTCTACAAATGCCCACAACTTCAAGGTTTGTCGAGGTGTAGGCTTGTTGAAACTTGAAGACGAGACTTGAAGTACCCGATCATCACAACAGATTACAACCACTGGGCGTGTCAATTTGTTTGCAAAAAATTATATGTGATACAAAAATAAATTGCAACCACAATATAAATGTGAAGAAACATAATTTTATTGATAAAATGATGCAGGTACGATTCTATTTGTTCCTTGATTCTTCCTCCGAATTGTTCTACCTGATTCGAGGGTTGAATCAGTGTATTCTCGAGCATAGGATGATACATACCTCTCTGGATTATTTAATCTCCATGAAAGTCGATCATTGTATAGATATTCTTCTTGAAGTATTTGATTATCAAGAAGAACATTTATTGATCACGACATTATTTTATGCCTTGATCCCTTTGTGAATATCCCGAGAATCTATGGGATTTTTTTGAGACCCTCTTCAAGGGAATATGCATCCCTTTATATAGAAGTGCATTAGGGTTTAGGATTGAGTAACTTCCAAGAAACCTTGATAGACTCCTAGGATTTCAAGAGTCCTGTAGTATCTTGAATTTAGGATTTAGCTTGATCCTTTAAAATTTCGATGTCTACAAGTACATCGTATGGGTGGATATCATTTGAATATCTCTTATGAAATAGTTAACCAAAATTTATATCTTTACTTGATAGATTTTCATGTCTTTAGTTCTATATTTCACTAAATTATCATATATTTATTAATTTACTCTTTAAAAATCATTTTATATTTCTTGTGAAGGAGTAATAATTTAAATTACAATGTAGATAATATTTATTTTTAAAGAGGTAAAATATGCATTTTGATAATATTTTTAAGAAATTATGATTTTTAATCGTATGAAAGTTAAGAGGTTGTAGTAAATTTATATTTCATAGTAACTTTAACAGTATTGCATTATTTATACTTGTAAAACACACTACATATTTTATTTTATAAGAGTTTCTTAAATTCTTTTTAGTTTTTATGAATTTTTAATGTATCTTTTATATTTTTTTGTTATAATGTCATATTATTAATTCATAAATTTAAACAATTAAAGATCCATGGAGCTTACACCTCATGTCTCGAGACTTTCGCCTCGCCGCGTATTAAGTAAAACGCCCAGCCTCACGCCCTCGTGTTTTAAAACACAGATCACAGGATGAGTTATCTCAGGATAAAACGGTAAAATTAATAATCATAACATTAATACAACATACCAAACCGTCAATAAGAAATAATCCAAGAAAACAATTCCTAATAATTAGCATTATTAAACTCAATATAACTAATCTTAACATAACTTATCCCAACATAACTTATCTTCAAACGCAATAAAACCCCAAAGAATATTATTTTGGTTTTTTTTCTTCTGTTTTTTTGTTGACAGATTAGAAGGCACATGATTGAAATAATCAATGAAGAGAACAGATGAAGAGTTGCATTTGGCCATACGACCACGTTGATTTCAATGATGAAGCCAACATTAGTCCAATACGTATATTTCTATGTAATTCTTTTTTTTCTTTCATGAGTACGTAGTAATAACTTACAAGTGCATATTTGAATTTTAGAGTATGGCCAAACGATGATCAATAATATTCAAATTAAAACTACAAAAAAAAAAAAAAAAAAAAGAAATTAGAGTTAAAATGTCAACGGATGCATTCTAAATATTGACAGACAAAATTTATATTGTGATAGAATATAAATTAAGTAAAACTATTGTATTCTTGCATTAATGGTAGTAAAATGCAGTACCCATAGAATAGGAGTTAATTATTTAAACATCACAATCATTTAAAAAAGAAAAAAAGAAGTCTTACAAGCAAATATTTCATAAATTTTTTAATATTGTGTAGGTCATAGGAGATTGTGTGATTGTATGCAAATGGGTGCATGTGCAAAGGTTATGGCATTGTCGGTTTATAGAAATGTATTACAGTTGTTGGAGATTCTTTTCAAGTAAGAAGCAGTGGCTTTAGTTGTCTTCTGAGTTGGAATATTTTTTTTTAAATTCCAATTATTATCTTTCTCTAATTAATTTCTCCGTCTATTATTTTTGTTTTTTTTTTCTTTATGATGGAAAAAGAATACCTTAAGGATAGCATTAATCTCCGTGCTCTCCTTGTTTGGATGGTTATTACGCATCATTTTATAATGTATCATATTGCATTGCATTGGATGTACTATATTGTTTGATGAATATAATGTTTGGATAGATTATGTCGTTTGGCCGTCATTTTATGATATCACACACCAGCAATATGAAAAATAAACTTACAATATTATAAAAAAAATATTATGATACGGTATATAAAAAAGTAGGGTAGTAAATGATAAAATAAAATTATTTAATAATAATGAAGTGTGAGTTTGAGAGGAAAAAATAAGGTAACGATGTGACCACACTAAATCGGTCGTTACATAAAGTGATGCATTTCGTCGTTACACGTAACACCGAATTTAATGATACGATACAAAAAAATTTATGTAACAATCAAAACAAGCATCATATTTAAAGTAACAATACGATATAATACAATAGGTAACAACCATCCAAACAAGCTGTTAGTTTTCTTGTACGGAAACTTAGATATTGTGAAAAGTGAATTAAAAATTACACTAAGGCATACTCTTGTTTTTTTTTTTCCTTCTAAATATATTAAAAATTGTAATAAATGTTGATTTTTTTTTCCTGCTGTAAAACTTTGGGTTGCGTGTACGCCCGCAAATTGTGGGGAAGAGGAAGATAGAAAAAGACAGATAATTAGGATTGAATTTTGTACTCGTGTGAGTGTGTAAAGCATTAATGCAGGCGAAAAAAAGAAATTCTATGTTCAATCTATATATGATTACCAGTGGAAAAGGGAAATAAATTCTAAATATTTGAAATGTTACTTCTTCATTCTTTGTGTATAAGGTTAGGCATCGGCACATTCGGATTAAATTAAATCACATAAGATAAGATCTTATAAAGAATTTGTTGGCTTTTAGATATCCAAACAATTAAATATTAAGTGACGATTACCGGTGATCAGTCTCATTAGTCAAGTAAAATAAAAATAAAATAAAAAGGGCTCATGCCTTGGCGGGGTTATCAATCAAATTTTAAAGTTCATATCGTTTATATCTTTATTCCTCTACCCTAATTCGTTAGGCATATGTTATTTAAGTATTTAACTATTCTCCTATTAGTAGGTAAATGGTCTGTTACATCAACATAAAAAAATGATATGGAATACCTAATTTTGTGCTCGTGGAGAAAATGAAAACAAACCAAGGTAGTTATAGGATTTACAAGAAATGTCTTTTATATAACAGTTGTGTCCCGATCAATTCTCGTGCAATAATTCATGCCAATACAGTTATCGGGTAACTTACTCACATAAACTTAAACAAATAAAATAAAATCACTTAATGTTGTTTGTCTATATTGGAATTTAATTCTAATCTCTCTTATTAATTAACCGTTAAAGAGATGTGTCTTATTTTCATATGTATGGTAGTGGTTAGTGAAAGGGGCAAGGACCACAAACAATAAAGGGTTGGAGTAACGCATGGTTATGTTTAGAGTAGGATATCGAAACAAGCTTAACTATTTTTGCGAACCAAACCTCACCTAATGAATTAAATAAATAACCAATATATTTTTTGTATACGATCAAAATCAGGGAAGGCCGATTGTTGAGTTTCGATAGCCTCGAAGCAGGGTCTGCGGATCGACTATGAGGCATGTCCCTCGAGATGGTGTATCGGAGGCTCATCCCAGTATACCTCGAGAGAGGATAGAAATCAGAGACCGTCATGGAAAGGCGGGAAGTTCCCAAAGGCACGTGATAAGAGCTGACAAGGCCTGCGAGAATAGTACGAGTCCGTACTGAGCTATTACGTAGTTGTACCAATAGTATTTCTTTTGTCATAATTATACATGTACTATGTTGGGATTCCTCCCTCCTATATAAAGGAGACCCTTGTCATTTTTGTAAAATATTGAATACTATAGAACATTCTCTGCTTTTTTGTCTAAACGTGCTCTGCAATTATTCCACTGATTTATTACTTTCATTTATTGTGTTCATTAACTGTTCTTCATTTATTGTTCATTATTCATCATAAAAGGCCATCCTCGAGGCCCCCAATATGTTATTCCTTCATCGACTGCCCTCTATTGAGCGTAGCAATTCGACCTCGAGGCCCAGTTCCACTGAGCTCGAGGCCTAGCCTAGTAACAGCTTGGTTTGCACATCACTACTTTCATTTATTCCTATCTTACTTTTCTTACTCACACTTAGCATCTATTGCCTAACAACTAGTATTAAAATAAATCACATATTTTTAGAACCACAAAATCAAACATAATTGTTAATACCATTTTTTAGGTAAACAGTTTGGCGCCCATCATGGGGCTAAAAATAATAGTGATTGTTTTAGTGCTAGTTTTCTGAAAACAGAAGTTATTTTTCACATTTTTTCTTGTCCAAGAATCTTTGATTTCAGGTCACGAAATGTCTAACTCAGTAAACGCACATGAAAACAACAGTCCTGAGGATCATGGAGAAAACGGTGCAGCTGCTTCAGGCGCCAGTGTACCACTACAAAACCCTGGGGTGGAACAAGCACAAATCCCCGTCGATGTGGGCTCACACAACGCTCAACATGTCGATGTAAGCTCTCGCACCGACGCAAGTGTGCGTGGAGGAGACCAACACGAACCACAGAGAACTCCTGCTCGGGAGGAAAGGGAAATTAGCCTGCAAGTCATTTTTGAGATGCTAAAAGCACAACAGGT
This sequence comes from Nicotiana paniculata, assembly GCA_005239505.1. NCBI lineage: Eukaryota > Viridiplantae > Streptophyta > Magnoliopsida > Solanales > Solanaceae > Nicotiana > Nicotiana paniculata. The sequence continues at coordinate 4,274 of ML351507.1, read as the reverse complement.
AGCTATTGCTCAGCTGCAGAGTCATCAAAAAACTCCAAGCACAGTAGCACCGGAAACGACTCCTCGAGTCGAGCAGACACCAGAGAGATCGAGCGACAACGGGTCAGCAGCAGACCCCGCTATTATGAAGATGCTCGAGGACCTTACTAAAAGGATTGAATCAGGGGAAAAGAAGATAGAAGCTAACAACAAAAATGTGGAGACCTATAACTCGAGGGTCGATCAGATCCCGGGTGAACCCCCGATTCTGAAGGGTGTAGATTCAAAGAAGTTCATCCAGAAACCGTTCCCATCGAGTGCAGATCCGAATCCCATCCTGAAGAAATTAAGAATGCCCGATATTCAGAAGTATAACGGGATCACGGACCCCAATGAGCACACCACTGCCTACACTTGTGTTGTAAAGGGAAATGACCTAAAGGATGACGAGATCGAATCTGTCTTGTTAAAGAATTTGGATAAACTCTATCAAAGAGGGCCATGTGTGGTATCATAACCTACCCCTGAACTCAATGGATTCATTTGCCATGTTAGCGGACTCTTTTGTAAAGGCACATGCTGGTGCCATCAAGGTCGCTACGAGGAAGTCCGATGTCTTCAAAATCAAACGGAGAGAAAATGAGATACTAAGGGAATTTGTCTCTCGCTTTCAGATAGAGCGAATGGAATTACCACCAGTATCTGATGACTGGGCAGTGCAGGCCTTCACTCAGGGCTTGAATGATTGAAGCTCAACAACTTCGAAACAGCTGAAGCAGAACTTGATTGAGTATCCCGTCGTAACTTGGCGGATGTGCAAAACAGGTATTAGTCGAAGATCAGGGTCGAGGATGAGCAATTGGGATTCCCCTCTAGCTCGGTATACCCAAACATTCTCCTAACAAAGTAATCAAAGTCTACGGAAAGGGAGTCGAGACCAGGCAAAGAAAGGTATCGGTCGTACGTCAAAGATCGAAGAGACACTTCGAGGCGTAATATACCTCGAAATGATCGGGGAATAGATCGAGGCCAAAGTTCTTGGGGACTCATGAGCAAGATCGGGTTTGACAGGCATTCGAGCTCAACAGAGGCACCCCGATTGTCGGAATAAAACTTCAACATCGATGTCTCGGACATCGTATCAGTTATGGGTAAAATCAGGGATACTAGGTGGCCAAAGCCCGCACGGTCGGATCCTTCCCAAAGGAACCCCAACTTGGTGTGCGAATACCATGGCATTCACGGTCACAGAACCGAGGACTATATGCAGCTTCGAGAGGAGGTGGCGCGGCTAATTAATGAAGGGCAGCTTCGAGAATTCCTAGTCAATCGAGATAAGAACCACTTTCGAGAAAGAGAGGCGAACAAAAAGAATGAACCAGAAGAACCTCAGCACATCATTCACATGATCGTTGGAGGAACCGATATCCCACAAGGGCCCCTGTTCAAACGGGTCAAAGTGTCCATCGCAATGGAAAAGCAAACTCGGAGCTATATACCCGAGGACGTTCTTACATTCAGAGAAGAAGACATCAAGTCCTTGTCCCGACCACATAATGATGCATTGGTAATTTCTTTTAGCTCAAATTAAACGTGTGCTCGTGGATCCAGGTAGCTCGGCCAACATAATCAGGTCGAGGGTGGTGGAAAAGCTCGGGCTTCATGATCGAATCATACCCACTTCTCGAGTACTCAACGGGTTCAACATGCAAGCGAGACAACGAAGGGGGAAATCATCCTCCCGGTCAATATGTACGGTACAGTTCAAAGCACCAAGTTTCATGTCATCAAAGGTGACATGAGATGCAATGCCTTGCTCGGAAGGCCGTGGATATACTGCATGAGGGCAGTGCCATCAACTCTTCATCATATGATGAACTTCCCAACAAAATATGGTGTCAGAACGGCGTACAGGGAGCAGCATGCGGCAAAGGAGATGTTCGCAGCACACGACATGGCATCAATGTCGATATCCTCCACATCGGAGAAGCTAGATGACAAAAAGGTCCCCGAGGGACATGTATTCTGTGAAAAACCGAACGAGGACGATGAAGAAGACTTCCTCACTCCTTGAACCTTCGTTGTCCCCGAGGAATCGGATGCAACAAAATAACGGATGAAGAGCTGGAACAAGACATTTTGATCGAACATCTCCCAGACCGAAAGGTATACCTGGGAACGGGATTAACCCTCGAACTCAGGAAAAAACTCATTCAATTTCTTATTAACAATATTGATTGATTTTCTTGGTCCCATTTAGACATGACAAAGATCTCGCCGGAGATAACCACCCATCGGCTAAGTTTCGATCCCAGGTTCAAACCGGTGAAGGTAAAAAGAAGACCTCAGTCCGGGTAAAACATGCATTCATCAAAGACGAGGTAACAAACTCCTCAAAATAGGGTCCATTAGGGAAGTACAATATTCTGAATGGTTAGCCAATGTACTAGTAGTCCCCAAAAAGGGGAATAAGTTGAGAACGTGCGTAGATTACAAAGACTTGAATAAAGCATGCCCTAAGGACTCATTCCCGTTGCCCAACATCGATCGCTTGATCGATGCCATGGCCGACCACGATATCCTCACTTTTCTCGACGCCTACTCAGGGTATAATCAAATTCAAATGAACCAAGAGGATATGGAAAAGACTTCGTTCATCACGACGTATGGTACATACTGCTACAATGTAATGCCCTTTGGGCTAAAAAATGCAGGAGCCACGTATCAACGCCTAGTTAATAAGATGTTCGAACATCAAATAGGAAAATCCATGGAGGTTTATATTGACGGCATGCTAGTTACATCCGGAACATTCGATATCCTTAGAAGTTACAACATGAAGCTCAGCCCCGAGAAATGTGCCTTCGGGATAGGTTCAGGCAAGTTTTTAGGCTTCATGGTATCGAACATGGGGATCGATATCAACCCTGACAAGATCAAGGCCATCGAATAAATCACGGTGGTAAACAATATAAAGGCCATACAGCGGCTGACCGGGCGAATCGCGACCTTAGGTCGATTCATCTCGAGGTCATCAGATAGGAGTCATCATTTATTCTCCTTACTCAAAAACAAAAACAGCTTCGAGTGGACTCCGGAATGCCAACATGACTTAGAAGAATTGAAGCAGAATCTATCGAGCCCGCCTTTACTCCACACCCTTAAGGAGGATGAAACGATGTACTTATATCTGGACGTATCCGAAGTAGCGGTAAGTGGTCTGCTGGTTCGGGAAGAACAAGGTACGCAATTCCCTGTCTATTACGTAAGTCGGCCCCTAGGAGACGCTGACACAAGGTATCCACACTTAGAAAAATTAGCTATTGCATTAATAAGTGCATCTCGAAAATGGAAGCCTTACTTTCAATGCCATCGTATATGTGTTTTAACAACATACCCTCTTCAAAACATCTTGCATAAGCCTGAATTATCGGGTCGATTGGCCAAATGGGCCATTGAACTTGGAAGTATGATATCAAGTATCAACCCCGAACAACTATCAAGTCCCAAATTTTGGCGGACTTCGTGGACGGATTTACGCCCGCCCTTGTGCCCGAGGTAGAGAAAGAACTTTTACTAAAGACGGGCACATTATCAGGGGTATGGACCCTATTCATTGACGGTGCCTCGAACGTGAAAAGGTCGGGGCTCGGCATAGTTCTGAAACCACCTACGGGCGGCATGATTAGACAATCTATAAAAACTGCAAAGTTGACTAACAATGAGGCCAAGTATGAGACTATTATTGCAGGTCTCAAGTTGTCCAAAGGCCTAGGAGCAGAAGTCATCGAAGCAAAATGTGATTCCCTTCTGGTAGTCAACCAAATAAATGGGAACTTCGAGGTTCGAGAATACAGGATCCAAAGATACTTAGACAAACTTCAAGTCACATTTCACCGCTTCAAAGAATGGACTCTGGTCCACATACCTCGAGAGCAAAACGGTGAAGCCGATGCACTCGCAAACCTGATATCATCCGTCGGAGAAGATGACGTACTGATGCGAGACTAAATTGCATAGTTTAACATGTGATATACCTTAAATTTGAGGTANGAATTGGAGATGGAAACGGAGCTAAAGGGATGCAAATACGTCGAAAATACGCAAAAGGAGACGCCCGGGCGATAGCCGGGCGTTTGCCCCCTAAAGCCTGGCACCCCCTGGCGTTAGGGGGGCGTTTGCCCCATAAAGCCTGGTACCCCCTGGCGTTAGGGAGCGTTAGGGCCCTAACTCCAGGCCTGCCCTGACTTTAGGGGTGCGTTAGAGCCCAAACGCCCGGGGTCCCCAGTTTCGCC